>JADRCD010176897.1:0-51191 GCA_019843815.1 Montemys delectorum
TATATATATATATATAGTGTGTGTGTGTGTGTGTGTGTGTGTGTGTTAAGTTATGTTACATGGAGTGATAATGCTCCCTCAAAGAACCACAGACAACCAAATAAATACCCCAGTGGCAGGCATGAGAACCTTTTGAGGTTTTGGTCTTTAGATCCAAGAGACTTGTGAAGTGTGATGCACTGTTGTTTTTGCCACTGATTGAGTCCCAGACTTTGAAAATTAGATAATGTTAGTAACTTTAAGTACTTTCAGGACATAGAAAAAGTACTTAATAAAGAATATATATGGTGCCATCAACTTGAATATAAAGCTCTAATATACTACAATTTGCAAACACAGATGCACATATACTTTTTTTCTGAATACTTGTGCACAAATCATTAACCAGCTATTAATACAGAAAATTGAATTACATCTTAAACTAGTAATTTTCCATTTACAAGAAGAAAACAGACAGACACACACTTATGCCCAGTACAGAAACAAATGACAGTTTTACTAATCAACTAATTGTCAACTTAGTGCAATGAAGAATTACCTGGGAAGGATGCTGGGATTCTCAATAATGGATTTTCTAGATTGACTTTTGGAATACCAAGGGAGGATTACATTGCATATTAATTGAAGTGGGACAATATGCTAACTGTGGGTAGCATAGTTTTCAGGTCTGTAGATTTTAAGTTGTACGAAAGTGTAAAAGCAAGCTAAATGCAAATTCCATAGCTATTTGCTGTCTACTGTGGAGGGATGTGATTATGTAGACTTTCCTTCACAGTGGACTGTAGCAGCAGCAAGTTGTAATTTAAACATGGCCTTCCTTCCTTCCCTAAGTGTTTCATGGTGTAGTACTTATCACAGCAACATGAAAACAACCTAGGTAATAATTCATTTAGATGTTTGTCACAATAGCATTCAAGCAATGCATAGATATGCAGGCCTGTAATCTTACTCTCATGAGAATAAGTTGACAGGATTGGTGTAGCATAGTGAACAGTCAGAGGAAAAAAAACAATTGAATTGTATTTTTCTCTGTTTGATTGTATAGAGAAATTAAATTGCACAAACATTTAATGTATTTTAATATTGGATAAGTCATTGTGTAAGCTAATTTTACCTCAAAGAAGTGGATACACATCTGTCTCACAGGTCAAAAGTTGCTAATGAATTATACATGTAAAGTTATTACCATGTTTTATTTAATACATTATTTTTTATTGAACTATTCCCCAACTGGCACACAATTTTCTTCTCTGTGAATTCTAACTTTAATCAGTCGATGACAAATGTTCAACATGTTTAATGATATTTCAGCATTCATCCATCTGGAGTTTTCTCTTGGCTGAATCAACTCTAAGTTATAGTATACAGAAAATATTTTGAAAAAGAAAAAATAACGAAAAAGGTTCCATTCTTCCTAATTAAAAATAATTATTAGATGAGACAAGAGATTCAGACCATAAAAACAATAAAAAACTACTTTCTGGCTGGTCTGCTGACCCCAATTGCCACTTCCAGCACTAGAGAGGTTGAGGCCAGGTCCCATGCTAGCATTAGTCATTTATTTTGCTTTAATTAGTGCAATTATAAATAGTTTGTATTTTAACACCTTTCTACTCATAATGAAATTTGTCATAGATTACTTTTCCACATTATCACTCATGGAGTATTTCAACACAAAATTATGGGTGGGTTGCTTTAAGAAAAAACACATCCCATTTACTATAGACAAATCTGTCTTTGATAAATGACAAATGAGGGTTTAACCTCCTTTAAAATATTTTAACTCCATTGTTCTATCCTAAACTAGCATACAATCATGGATTAAGGAGCATCTATCTATATGATTCAGTTCTTGTCAGACAGATGGTAGATCTGGGAGTTAGACTTGTAGTGGTCTATTCTAGTATGCTCCATAATATAACCTCTCAAAATGGAATATGTAAAGTCAAGTTTCCTAAAGAGAAATAGAAATGTAATTTAAACTATGATTAAAAGACTTTCTCAAATGAAACTGGAAAAAAATGAAAGAAAATTAAAAGTACTTTTTATTAACTTTTGTTTTTCTTTCTTTTTTCCTTCCTTCCTTCTTTCTTTCTTTTTTTTGAGGAGGTGGAATGTAGCTGGTTATTCTGATGCTGCTTGTATTCTACTACAAAATACTGCTTCCTCAAGCTACAGTTGTTCTCTGTTGAGCAGATCCTCACACAAGTAATGTCATGTGAACTTTCTCCCCAAGTTACCCCTGATTGGTAAATAAAGACAATGATAGTTAATAGCTAGGAAGAAGGGACATAGGCAGCATTTAGGGTTCCCAGGTGTGGGGCCAGAGGAGAATCACAAGGGGAGAATTAAGTGGGAGAAAAAGAAAATTCCATGTTTTAGGAATAAAGAAAGCATGGCATAAGGCCTGGCCAATAAGAATTAAGAGTTGGTAAAGATATTTTCCTAATTTGTTGGTTGCTGTTTTGTCCTATTGACAGTGTCTTTTGCCTTACAGAAGCTTTGCAACTTTATGAGGTCCCATTTGCCAATTCTTGTTCTTAGAGCAGAAGCTATTGGCGTTCTCTTCAGGAAATTTTCCCCTGTGCCTATTTGCTCGAGAATTGCAAATTTGATCATCAATAGGAGGAATGGACCTCGGCCTTGGGAAGGTTTTGTGCCCCAGTGTAGGGGAATGCCAGGGCCAATAAGTGAGAAAGGTTGGGGTGGCAGGCATGGGGAGGGGGGAGGCAACAGGGGTTTGTTCTTGTTGTTTTTGTTTGTTTGTTTTTTGGAGGGGACACTGGGAAAGGAGAAATTTACATGTAAATAAAGAAAATATCTAATAAAAAATTTGAAAAACAAAAAAAAAAAAGAATTAAGAGCAGCCCAGATGAAACATAGTACATAATAACTCAGAGTTATCAATAGAAAACAGACTCTAATACCATAGAAGGTAAATATCTGCCCATATCTAGTGCTGATTAAGGCTTATTGTAAATAAAGAAATACATTGTGTGTCTTTTAATCAGGGAACTGAATGATCAAGGGCAGCGTAGAAGACCTCTTTTGAGATTAAATATATTCCACAATAGTGGAAAGTGGCCAAAGTATTCTTATATAGCTAGGCTGCTCTCAAATGCAAAGTTATTCTATCTTAGCTTCCCAAATTCTAGGGTTATGGTCATACATTACCATATGGAGGGATCAGAGACAAATATTATTGAAATCAATTTTCAAAGTAACTATGTAGCACTTAAAATAAAAGTTTAATATTTATGTTATTCATCAAAATGTCAAAAGATGAAAGAAAAAAGTTATTTCTTTTTATTGTCATATTTAAATTTTACAGAGATAAGACAGTACAACTATTACAAATCAATAACGAAATAGGAAGGTCTCTAGCAATGTAGTCTAGATAGAACATTTCTAATAAGCATCTCCATATACATCAAATAGTGAGTAGACAGCAAATAAAAGTAGAATATTATGGATATGTTAGAGATTCATACGTATAAGTTGCATTCTTTTGTAGGTTGCTACGAATACATTAGGAATGCTTGGCCTTCATTAGTGATACTGTAAAATAACTAGCTAGTAAACTTTAGACGTGCCAAAAGGAATATGGAGATAAAATGTAGAGCAGAGATTGAAGGAAAGGCCATCCAGAGACTGTCCCACCTGGGGATTCATACCATACACAGTTACCAAAACCAGACACTACTGTGGATGCCAAGAAGTACATGCTGAAAGGAGCTTGATATGGCTGTCTCCTAAGAGGCCATGCCAGAGCTTTATAAATACAGAGGCAGATGCTCATAGCCAAGCATTGGACTGAGCACACAGTCACTAATAGGGAAGTTAGAGAAAGGACTGAAGGAGTTGAAGGGGTTTACAAGCCCGTAGGTAGAACAATAATATCAACCAACCAGACCACCCAGAGTTCCCAGGGACTAAGCCATCAACAAAGTAGTACAAATGACTCTAACTGCATATGTAACAGAGGATGGCCTTGTCATGCATCAATGGGAGAAGAGATCCTTGGTCCTATGAAGGCTGGATAGATTCCCCAGTGTAAAGGAATCGAGAGTGGGGAGGTGGGGATGGGTGGGTGAGTGGAGGAACACCCTCATAGAAGCAGGGGGATGGAGGATGGGATAGGGGGTTTCTGGGAGTGGGGGAAACTGGGAAAGGGAATAACATTTGAAATGTAAATAAAGAAAATATCTAATAAGAAAGAAAAATTGTAAAAAAGAAAGAAAGAAAGAAAGAAAGAAAGAAAGAAAGAAAGAAAGAAAGAAAGAAATAGAAAGAACTGACAACAGAAAATTCAATGTGTGCTCATATGCCTGTAATCCAAGCATTCCAGAGACAAAGAAAGGTAGCTATGAACTATAAGCACACTTGGGCTAATAGCAAGACTCTGTCTCATTCCTGGTGTGCCCCACAACATAAGCAAACATGTCCAGAATTTTAAGATTAGAGTTGATTGAGAAAATAGAAAAGTAAAACACGATTTGTTGTGTTAAACATTTAACAGCTATATCCACATGTATTTGAGATACAAATCTATTATAAAATAATTGAAAATTGTATATTCATAAGTAAAAGAATACCAGAAATATTTTCATCTAACCTTTAATTTACTGCAAGATGTGCTATTGTATATTTTATAATCCTAAAATATCATTGAAATTATCCCAAAATGTATAAATATCAATAAATCTAAAGCCTTGTTTAGTGAAGAAAAAGATGCAATATTTAAAAGCAACAATAAATATTTCATGAAAGTGAGAATTGGATGCAGCTGGAGAGACTGTTTGTGACATTAGTGACATGGAATTGAGTGACAGGAGAAGGTGGATGTAAACCTGCCCAAGCCAGCTCAGAAAATCCAAAGAGTGTGCAACAACAGCTTGTCATGGCTGGTACCTGGTCCATGGAGGAACTTTTTCTTCTATAGTGACTCTGTTTTCATCTCAGGACCAATTCTTGAAGTCCAAATGGATTTTTAAAGCCAGTCATCAAGATGCCTTTTTCTTGTCTGCTCAACTTCATCATGACCAGTTAATCACAAAAGCATGTCTGAAGCGTCCCCTCCCTGGATCAGGGACAAATCACTTCTACATCCTTCCTTCCTTAAGTCTCTACCTTGGCAGATGGTGGCTGAGTTTTTGCTACAGGAAGCTCTAAGTAGTATTCATTTATTCTCATTTGAATTATTTTCATTTATTTTACAGACTATACTTGTAGATAATAAGGGTCAAAGGAATTCAGAGTGAACCACTTAATTCCCTTGGAAGTAGCATAAATTAAGGAAACCATTTCTTTCTTTTATATTAGAGACGGAGATCATTTCTGCTATCTAAATTTCAGGTATGCAAGCAGAATTAAATCAATCATCATCTTGATAATGAATTGGCATATTGTCTCGATGTTTTCTCTGTGTCTTTTCTCTTTTCTTTTTTTTTTTTTTGTCTCTCTCCCCACCTGCTCTCCTGTGTCTCTCTCCCTTGTATTGCTTCTCTAAGCACACAATGATTTAAAAACTTTTATTGTAAATGTCTATAATTGTGAAATAAACAGAGACATTTCTTCTCTATGTGATTTTGTTCACCTCTGGTCACTTTTTAAAATTAGCTGAATCTAAAATTCCTCTCTGGTCACTATCACATCACAGCTAAATATTGTAAAATGTCCCTTTTGTCAACTTTTACTAATCTGATTTTTTCTTATTGACAATTTATGAAACAATATTTTCCTCAAAAGGCAAATGCTAACATTTCAATCCTTTTAAAAAACATTTCAATGCTTTCTTTTTCTTATCTTTTCTAAGCAAGGCATAAAGATGCATTTTTCTTGTCTTTTCAACTTCACTATGAAGTATTTCTCTCAAAAACACTAGGAAGGGTCTTTTCCTTGGACTTAATAATAAGTTGAACCTATTAATGTCCAACGTTTAAACCTGGAATTTCCTAACAACTATTATACCTTGTCTGGTACCAGTATGAACCTGATACCCAATTATTCTCAAATACTTTAAGTTATTCTATTGACATTTAGTACAACATTTATTTCCTATGTCTTTATCTAGCTTAGGGCACGTTTGCCCTACCCTAACTGGTGGTGGTGCATGCCTTTGATCCCAGCACTTGGGAGGCAGAGGCAGGCGGATTTCTGAGTTTGAGGCCAGCCTGGTCTACAGAGTGAGTACCAGGACAGCCAGGGCTACACAGAGAACCCTGTCTTGAAAAACAAAAAAACAAAAAAAACAAAACAAACAAACAAACAAACAAAAAAAACTTGGCATGGAAAATATTTCCTGCTTCGCTGTCCTGCAGCACTCATCTACTTCGGTTGTGTCTGTGTGACAGGCCTAAAAACCTGATCACAGACCTGAGATGTACACTTCAAAAGGAGTCAGTCTCCTGAGGTAGTCAGTCACTGACATCTCCTAGTTCAGATGTGTTCCAGATTGGTCTCTGCTAAAGTTTGTAGAGAGATCTGAATGCTTTCCTTATTCAGGCATAAAGGTGCCCTAAGAGATTTTCATAAATAGCTAAAACTGAGGTTGAATATTATTTCCTGGCCTCCACAGTGTTTCAATCATCCTAATCGATTTCCTAGCTGTAATTAGCTTGGAATTTTTACAAAGAAGCTGTCTTACCAGACAGGGTGTCTCAAGAGTTAGAGATAGCAGTTGGACACTTATTATCAGAGCAGTCCCACACAAGGCAGAATTGCTTTACTAACCAGAGAGAAGTTGTAGGGCTTTGTCACTAATTATCTATGTTACAAGGAAGGAATGCTAGTATACGACCTTCAGTTACTTGCCTCAGACATACCCAGAGAATTTATCTTGGGGCTACCAAAATAGTCCAAGAACAAAGACACCACTGCTCCTCTGCCTTGCACCTGGGTGCTTGTTCTCACTGACCTTGATGCAGCTGTCTCCTGCCTAGATGACTTCTACCATTTGCCCTGTTCTCTGTATATAAGTCTGATTTTTACTTTGTACAAATTACACTCAGATACCACACTCCCTTGTGTCATTTCTGTTTGTCACTCACCAAATTCTTTGCCCACCAGGCCAGAACTTTTATCACCCCATGGAACAAGGGGTCCCCAAAGCAACCCAGTCTGTGACACTTCGCTATTAATAAAATATAGTATTACATTAATTCTCATACTGAATTTTGAATTTTCCTCAAGATGTCACCATACACACTGTATGCTGCCTGGTAGGTGGCTCACTGTACAAGAGACCTCAGGGGTCCAGGTTAGTTGAGACTGCTGGTCTTCCTATGGGGTCTCCCTCCTCCTCAGCTTCTTCCAGACTTTCCCTAATTCAACCACATGGGTCCCTGACTTCAGTTCATTGGTTGGGGTGAATATCTGTATATGTCTCAGGTAGGTGCTTGTTGGACCTCTCAGAAGGCAGCTATGCTAGTTTCCTGTCTGTAAGCAAAATATAGCATCAGTAATACTGTCAGGCCTTGAAGCCTCCCTTGAGATGGATCTCAAGTTGGGCTAGTCACTGGACCTCCTTTCCCATGAAGTGTAAACTCCAAATTCTTTAGCTCCTAAATGTAGTAATGAACCAAAAATGGAGTTTCTTCTCCATTTTTGTCCCTGCAGTTCTTTTAGACAGGAACAATTCTGGGTCAAAGTTTTTGACTGTAGGATGGCAACCCCATCCCTCCACTGGATGCCCTGCCTCTCTATTAAAGGTAGATTGTACAAGTTACCTCTCACGATTGTTGGGCATTTCATCTAAAATCCCTCCCTTTGAGTCCTGAGATTTTATAAATAATGTATCAATTGTAATTTTATCATAATGCATTTCTAAGTAAATAAACCACAGTGCTTATGTACTTCTATGACTTTGCAAATTTTTGTTCATTACTTTGTATTACACTGCTTATTTTAAAATGGATACAGTAGCAGATTTTATTGTATAATGCATATGTTAAACAAAGTAGTACAATCAACACATAAAATCTCACAGTTTAAAGTGTTAGGAAAAGGTGTTTTCCCACAATGGCACAAAACAGGATGTGTTTGAGAGAGAAGGTTGATATGTATTGTGTTTCTTCAGGGAATTAAATATATGCCTCTGAAAGACAAGTTACATGCAGTTAAGTGCATCTGGGGATTCTTCAATAAAATACAAAGTGAATCTAAGGCTTTGCTTTGCAGTCTAGAGCCAGAAGAGACTACTATATCAGCCCAGAATTTTGGAGGTGAGTTTAAGTTTATATGTAAATATAAATATTAAAAGTACATGCCTACCCTTAATCCACCATTTCTATAGATTTACTTCAAAGAGGAACATGCTTGTGTATATTTCAACTATATAATTTATATTTACAGTAATATTATTTAAAATACTGCAAAAAGAAGGAAATATTGATTTGTTAAAAGCAGGGCCCTTTAATATAGTGAATATTGTGTTCTCATGAAGTTTTTAAAGCAATCATTTCTGGGAAGGGAAGGTTTAGGTAGGACTATTATTGACCTCAAAGGCAACTTCATTTACCTAGCATTATGTCACAATGTTGATTTGTTGACTAACTATGTTTAATAATGAAAGTCTTTCTTCATCAATAGTTTATTTTTATTCATTTTACACCCCAATCACAGCCCCCTACCTCCTCTCCTTTCAGCCACACCCTTAGAATCCTCACTCCTATTGCCTCGTGCCCTTCTCCTCAGAGAAGGGGAATCACCCTTGGGCATCTCCCTACCTTGGGACATCTAGTCCCAGTAGGTCTAGGCACATTCTTTCCCACTAAGGCCCCACCAGGCAGTCCATGTAGGTAGAAGAGAATCCAATGGCAGGGAGCAGAATCTAAGGGAGCCCCAACTCTGCTTGTTAGGAAACCCACATGAAGAACAACCTACACATTTTTTACTAATGTGTAGGAGTCCTAGGTCTAGCTCTAGCATGCTGCCTGGTTGGTGGCCCAGTCTCTGTGAGCCCCGACAGTCCCACATTACTTGACTTGTAACTTCTGTAAGTTACTGTAGGTCTTCTCCTAGTATCCTTAATGTCTCTGGCTTGCCTACTTCTACCCCCATTCTTCCAATAGACCCTCTTCCACAAACACCTGTCTGATGATTGACTGTGGACCTCTGCATCTGTTTTTATCCACTGCTGGTTGAAACCTCTGAGGAGTCAGTTATGCTAGGTACCTGTGGGCAAGCACAGCAGGGTATTATTAACAGTGTCAGGTGTTGGGTATCTCACATGGGATGGGTCTCACATTGGTGCAGTCATTGGTTGGCTGTTCCCTCAATCTGTGCTCTATCTTTATCACTGTACATTCTGTAGGCAAGAAAAAAAATTGGTTGGAGGTTTTATGGGTGTGTTGATGTCCCCTTCCCTGCTCAGGAAGTTCTCTTTTGCTACAGGAGGTGGCCACTTCAGTCTCTATAAGCCTCACTAGTAGGAATCTCAGCTAGAGTTATCCCCCATAGACTCTGGTATCCTCTCCTAGCCTATGCCTCCAGCTAGTTTCCAGAGAAGACTTCCACTGATTTCCATTCTCACTCCCAGCCCTCTCCTGTCCCTCCATCCCACACTTGCTCACCATTCCTGTTCATTTTCTTGCCTCTGCTCCTACACAGCTCCCTCTCTCTATCCACCTGTGATGATTATTTAGTTTACCCTTCTGAGTGAGATTCACACATCTTCCCTTGCCGACATCTTTTTTACCCAGTTTCTTTGGCCCTGGTTATTTCTCACTGTATGGCTAATGTCCACTTACAAGAGAATACTTGCCTTTCTGGCTCTGGGTTACCTCACTCAGGATGATATTCTCAAGTTCCATAGATTTGACTGCAAAACTCATAATGTCTTTGTTTTTAATAGCTGAATAGTATTCCATCGTGTATATGTACCACATTTTCTTTATCCATACTCCTATTGAGGAACATTTAGGTTGTTTTGTTTCCTGCTATTACAAACAAAGCTGTTACAAACAGTTGAGCAAGTGTCCCTGTGGTATAGTGGGACATTTTTTTGAGTAGACATGACCAGGAATGGTATAGCTGGATCTTGAGGTAGAAGATTTTCTAGTTTTCTGAAAAACTGGTAAATTGACTTCCAAAGTTATTGTAAAAGCTTGCACTCCCACAAGCAATAGAGAGGTATTCCCCTTGCTGCATATCTTACCCAGAATGTGCTTGAGTTTTTGATCTTAGCTATTCTGACTAGTGTAAGTTGAGATCTCAGGATTGTTTTGATTTGTATTTCCCTGATGACTAAAGATGTCAAACATCTCTTGAGGTGTCCTTTGGCCATCAGAAATTCCACTGTGAGAATTCTCTGTTTAGGTCTCTACTAAATTTCTTAATTGGGTTATTTGGGTTGTTGGTGTCTAACTTACTGAGTTCTTTATATACTTTTGATATTATCCCTCTGTCAGAAAAAAGATCAGTGAAAGTACTTTCCTAATCTTTAGTCAGTGGTTTTTTGTTGGATTCCTCCGCGCCCCCCCCCCCCCGCCCCCAACCCCGCCTCAGCTCTGTGGCAGAGCTGACAGGCTGAGCCTGCAGGCAGCCACCTGCTGGAACTAAACAATGGCCCACTACCCTGCAGCCGGCCTTTGAAGACAGCTGGTACAAGTTACACTTGGCTGCTGACTACTTGCCTGAGGACCCACTGACTTGTGAACACGCCTACTTGCCTTAAGGACTTTGAGTTTCCAGAGTTTGGTGCCTCTTATCTGCTGCCTTGTTTACTTTATGCATATACCTTGTGCCTGGAGATCATTCGGTTTCGTTTCTTGCCTGCCTATGAATGTTCAAAATATTCCCAAGTAAGTAGATGCCTTGATAGAAACCTACTCGGCGGCCGTTCTCTTTGTTCTCGACCATTTCATTTTTCAGGTCCATATCTAACCTCCGGCTGAAGTGAACACAGACCCGAGTGGGGCTGCGGGATGGTTCCACTCAGTTTTGTCCTATTGAAGGTGCCCTGTGCCTTACAGAAGATTTTCAGTTTCATGACAGCCCATTTATCCATGTTGATAATCTTAGATTATCTTAGGTATTGTTGATCTTAGAGTCCGAGCCATTGGTGTTTTATTTAGGAAGTTGTCTCCTGTATCAAAGTGTTCAAGGATATTCCCCACTTTTTCTTCTATTTAATTTAGTTTATCCAGTTTTATGTTGAGGTCTTTGATCTATTTGGATTTGAGTTTTACACAGGGTGATCTATTTGCATTTTTCCACAGGCAGACATGAGGTTAGTTCAACATCATTTAAGATTGCTTTTTCTTCCATTGTATGGTTTGCCTCCTTTGTAAAAAAATCAAGTGTCTGTAGGGAATTTATTTCACTGTCTTCAATTTGATTCCATTGAACAACCTGTCTGTTTCTATAACAATACTATATAGTTTTTATTACTATTGCTTTGTAGTAGAGTTTGAGTTCACAGAGACTGACACCTCCATAAGTTCTTTTATTGTACAAGATTGTTTTAGCTTTCCTGAGTTATTTGTTTTTCCATATGAAGTTGAGAATTTCTTTTTAAAGGTCTGTGAAAATTGTGTTGAAATTTTTAATGGAATTTCATTGAATTGGTAGATTGTTTTATTATAAGATGGCCATTTTCATTATGTTAATCCTGCCTATCCATGAGAATAGTAGATCTTACCATCTTCTGACATCTTCTTCAATTTCTTTCTAAAGAGTCAGGAAGTTCTAGTCACAGAGGTCTTTCATTTACTTGAATAGACTTAGACCAAGATTATTTGTGGCTATTATAAAGGATGTTGCTTTCTTAATTTCTTTCTCAACCCATTTATCGTTTGTATAAATGAGGGAGTACTGATTTCTTTGAGTTAATATTTTATTCAGTCTCTTTGCTGAGTGTTTTTATCAGCTTTAGGAGTTCTCTGGTAGAATTTTTGTGGTCACTTATGTATGCTATCATATCATTTGCGAATAGCAATTCTTTGACTTTTTCCTTCTCAAGTTGTATCCCCTTAATCTTCTTTACTTGTGTTTTTGCCGTAGGTAGAATTTCAAGTTCAAGTAGATACAGAGTGCAAGTTTTCTCTTGTCCATGATTCTTGTGGAACTGCTTTAAGTTTCTCTTCATTTAACTTGATGTTTGCTATTGGCTTGCTGTATATTGCTTTGATTAGATTTGGTATGTGTCTTGTATCCCATATCTCTCCAAGTATTTAACATGAGAGGGTGTTGAATTTTATGAAAGGCATTTTATCAGCATCTACTGAGATGATCATGTGACTTTGTCTTCAGATTGTTTATATGGTGGATAACGTTGTTAGCATTTCATATGGTGAACTCCTCCTGCATCCCTGAGATGAAGCCTACTATCATGTTAGATGATAATTTTGATGTATTATTAGATTCATTTTGCAGTATTTATTAAATATTTTTATGTTGATGTTCATAAGATAAACTGGTCTGAAATTCCTTTTCTTTGTTTAGTCTTTGTATGATTTAGGTATCAAACTGATTGTGGCCTCGTGGAATGAGTTTGGCAATGTTCTTTCTGGTTCTATTTTGTGGAATAATTTGACGAGTATTGGTGTTACCTATCCTTTGAAATTCTGGGAATTCTGAGCTTAATCCATGGGAGGCCTGTGAAGCTGTGAAGGTTTTTTTGTTGTTGTTGTTTTGTTGTTGTTGTTTGATTCATCAGATTTTTTTATTACATATTTTCTTTATTTACATGTCATATTATTTCTCTTTTCTGAGTTTCCCCTCCAAAACAAACAAACAAACAAACAAACAAACAAACAACAAGAACAAACCCCTGTTGATTCCCCTGTCCCTCTGCTTGCTATTCCACCCTCTCCCACTTATTGGCCCTGACATTCCCCTATACTGGGGTATAGAACCTTCACAGGGCCAAGGGCCTCTCTTCCCATTGATGACAGACTTGGCCATCCTCTGCTACATATGCTGCTTGAGCCATTAGTCTCACCATGTGTACTCTTTGGTTGGTATTTTAGTCCCTGGGAGCTCTGAGGGTACTAGTTAATTCATATTGTTGTTCGTCTTAAGGGGATGCAAACCCTTCCGCTCCTTTGGTCCTTTCTCTAACTCCTTCTTTGGGGATCCTGTATCAGTTTAGTGGATAGCTGTGAGCCTCTACTACTGTATTAGTCAGGTACTATCAGAGCCTCTCAGGAGTCAGCTCTGTCAGGCTGGCTTGTCCTTTCTTCAGTCTTTGCTCCATAGTTACTCTCTGCAACTCCTTCTGTGGGTATTTTGTTCCCCCTTTTAAGAAGGAATGAAATGTCCACCTTTTGGTCTTCCTTCTTCTTGAGTTTCTTGTGGTTTGTGGGTTGTTTTTCTTGTATTCTGAACTTCTGGGCCAATAACCACCTATCAGAGAGTACATACCATGTGTATTCTTTTGTGATTGGGTTACTTCACTCAGGATGATATTCTCTAGATCCATCCATTTCCTCAAGAATTTCATAAACACATTGCTTTTTATAGCTGAGTAGTACTCCATTGTGTAGATGTACCACACTTTCTGTATTCATTCATCTGTTGAGGGACATCTGGGTTGTTTCCAGTTTCTGGCTATTATAAATAAGGCTGCTATGAACATGGTGGAGCATGTGTCCTTATTACATGTTGGAGAATCTTCTGGGTATATGCCCTGGAGTGGTATAGCTGGTTCCTCCGGTAAAACTGTGTTCAACTTCCGGAGGAACCGCCACACTGATTTCCAGAGTGGTTGTACCAGTTTGCAATTCCACCAGCAATGAAGGCATGTTCCTCTTTCTCCTCAATCTCTGCAACATCTGCTGTCACCTGAGTTTTTTATCTTAGCCAATCTGACTGGTGTGAGGTGGACTCTCAGGATTGTTTTGATTTGCATTTCCCTGACAACTAAGGATGTTGGACATTTGTTTAGGTGCTTCTCAGCCATTCGATATTCATCAGTTGAGAATTCTTTGTTTAGCTCTGTACCCCATTTTTTAATAGGGTTATTTGCTTCTCTGGAGTCTAACTTCTTGAGTTCTTTGTATACATTGGATATTAGCACACTATCAGATATAGGATTGGTAAAGATCTTTTACCAATTTGTTGGTTGCCGTTTTGTCCTATTGACAGTGTCTTTTGCCTTACAGAAACATTGCAACTTTATGAGTTCCCATTTCTCAATTCTTGATCTTAGAGCATAAGCTATTGGCATTCTCTTCAGGGAAATTTCCCCTGTGCCTATGTGCTCTAGAGTCTTCCCCATTTTCTTTCCTATTAGTTTCAGTGTATCTGGTTTTATGTGGAGGTCCCTGATCCACTTGGACTTGAGATTTGTACAAGGAGAAAGGAATGGATCGATTTGCATTTTTCTACATGCTATTTGCCAGTTGAACCAGCACCATCTGTTGAAAAATGCTGTCTTTTTTCCACTGGATGCTTTTAGCTTCTTTGTCAAAAATCAAGTGACCATAGGTGTATGGGTTCATTTCTGGGTCTTCAATTCTGTTCCATTGATCTACCTGCCTGTCACTGTACCAATACCATGCCATTTTTATCACAATTGCTCTGTAGTACAGCTTAAGGTCCAGGATTATGATTCTACCAGAGGTTCCTTTATTGTTGAAAATAGTTTTGGCTATTCCGGGTTTTTTGTTATTCCAGATGAATTTGCAAATTTCTCTTTCTAAGTCTGTGAAGAATTGAGTTGGAATTTTGATGGGGATTGTATTGAATCTGTAGATTGCCTTCAGTAAGATGGCCATTTTTACTATGTTAATCCTGTCAATCCATGAGCATGGGAGATCTTTCCATCTTCTGAGATCTTCTTCAATTTCCTTCTTCAGACTGAAGTTCTTGTCAAACGGATCTTTTACTTGCTTAGTTAGAGTTACACCAAGGTATTTTATATTATTTGTAACAATTGTGAAGGGTGTTGTTTCCCTAATTTCTTTCTCACCCTGTTTATCCTTTGTGTAGAGGAAGGCCTCTGATTTACTTGAGTTAATTTTAGATCCAGCTACTTTGCTGAAGTTTTTTATCGGGTTTAGGAGCTCTCTGGTGGAATTTTTGGGGTCACTTAAGTATACTATCATATCATCCGCAAGTAGAGATAATTTGGCTTCTTGGTTTCTAATTCGTATCCCTTTGATCTCCTTTTGTTGCCTAATTGCTCTGGCTAGGAATTCCAGTACAGTATTGAATAGGTAGGGAGAGAGTGGGCAGCCTTGTCTAGTTCCTGATTTTAGTGGGATTGCTTTAAGTTTCTCTCCATTTAGTTTGCTATTGTCTACTCATTTGCTGTATATTGCTTTTACTATGTTTAAGTATGGGCCTTGAATTCCTGATCTTTCCAAGACTTTTATCATGAAGGGATGTTGGATTTTGTCAAATGCTTTTTCAGCATCTAGTGAGATGATCATATGTTTTTTTTTTCTTTGCGTTTGTTTATGTAGTGAATTACATTGATGGATTTCCATATATTGAACCTTCCCTGCATCCTTGGGATGAAGCCTACTTAATCATGGTCATTGATCATTTTGATGTGTTCTTTGATTTGGTTTGCAAGAATATTATTGAGGATTTTTGCATCGATATTCATAAAAGAAATTGGTCTGAAGTTTTCTTTCTTTGTTAAGTCTTTGTGTGGTTTAGGTATAAGAGTAATTGTGGCTTCATAGAACGAATTGGGTAGAGTGCCTTCAGTATCAATTTTGTGGAATAGTTTTAGGAGTATTGGTATTAAGTCTTCTTTGAAGTTTGGATAAAACTCTGCACTAAACCTACCTGGTCTTGGGCTTTTTTTAATTGGGAGACTATCAATGATTGATTCTATTTCATTAGCAGATATAGGACAGTTTAGATCATTGATCTGATCTTGATTTAACTTTGGTACCTAGTATCTGTCTAGAAAATTGTCCATTTCATCCAGGTTTTCCAGTTTTGTTGAGTATAGGCTTTTGTAGTAGGCTCTCATGAGTTTATGGATTTCCTCAGTATCTGTTGTTATGTCTCCCTTTTCATTTCTCATCTTGTTAATTAGGTAGGATACTGTCCCTGTGCCCTCTATTTAGTCTGGCTAAGGATTTATCTATTTTGTTGACTTTCTCAAAGTACTAGCTCCTGGTTTGGTTGATTCTTTGTATAGTTCTTTTTGTTTCTATTTTGTTGATTTCAGCCCTGAGTTTGATTATTTCCTGCCTTTGACTCCTCCTGGGTGAATTTGCTTCTTTTTGTTCTAGCACTTTCAGGTGTGCTGTCAAATCGCTGGTGTATGCGTGCTCCAGTTTCTTTTTGGAGGCACTTAAAGCTATGAGTTTTACTCTTAGTACAGCTTTTATTGTGTCCCATAAGTTTGGGTATGTTGTGGCTTCATTTTCATTAAACTCTAGAAAGTCTTTAATTTCTTTCTTTATTTCTACCTTGACCAAGTTATCATTGTGTAGAGTATTGTTAAGCTTCCATGTATATGTCGGCATTCTATTGTTTATGTTGTTATTGAGGAACAGCCTTAGTCCATGGTGATCTGATAGGATGCAAGGAATTATTTCAATCTTCTTGTATCTGTTGAGGTCTGATTTGTGACCGATTATATGGTCAATTTTGGAAAAGGTACCATGTGGTTGTGAGAAGGCCTATCCTTTTGTTTTAGGATAAAAACTTCTATAGATATCTGTTAAATTCCAACTGTTTCAAACTTCTGTTAGTCTCACCATGTTCTTGTTTAGTTTCTGTTTCCATGATCTGTCCATTGCAGAGAGTGGAGTGTTGAAATCTCCCACTATCTCACACTTATTGTGTGTGGTGCAATGTGTGCCTTGAGCTTTAGTAAAGTTTGTTTTATGAATATAGACGCCCTTGCATTTGGAGCATAGAGGTTCAGAATTGATAATTCATCTTGGTAGGTCATAACTTTGAGGAAGTGTCCCTCCTTATCTTTTTTGATCACTTTAGGGTGAAAGTCGATTTTATTTGATATTAGAATGGCTACTCCAGCTTTTTTCTTGGGACCATTGACTCGGAGGATTGTTTTCCAGCTTTTCATTCTGAGGTAGTGTCTGTCTTTGTCACTGAGGTGGGTTTCCTGTATGCAACAAAATGTTGGGTCCTGTTTACATACCCAATCTTATAGCCTATGTCTTTTTACTGGGGAATTGTGTCTATTGATATTAATAGATATTAAAGAAAAGTAATTGTTGTTTCCTGTTATTTTTGTTGTTAGAGTTGGAATTCTGTTCATGTGGCTATCTTCTTTTAGTTTTGTTGGAAGATTACATTTTTTCTTTTTCAGAGATATAGTTCCCCTCCTTGTGTTGGAGTTTTCCATGTTTTACCCTTAGAAGGCCTGTATTTGTGGAAATATATTGTGCGAATTTGGTTTTGTCATGGAATATCTTGGTTTCTCCATCTATGGTGATTGAGAGTTTTGCTGGGTATAGTATTCTGGGCTGGCATTTGTGTTCTCTTAGGGTTTGTATAACATCTGCCCAGGATCTTCTAGCTTTCATAGTCTCTCGTGAGAAGTCTGGTGTAATTATGATAGGCCTGCCATTATATGTTACTTGACCTTTTTCCCTTACTGCTTTTAGTATTCTTTCTTTGTTTTGTGCATTTGGTGATTGGACTATTATGTGGCAGGAGGAATTTCTTTTCTGGTCCAGTCTATTTGGAGTTCTGTAGGCTTCTTATATGTTCATGGGCACCTCTTTCTTTAGGTTAGGGAAGTTTTCTTCTATAGTTTTGTTGAAGATATTTACTGGCCCTTTAAGTTGGAGGTCTTCACTCTCTTCTATATCTATTATCCTTAGGTTTGGTCTTCTCATTCTATCATGGATTTCCTGGATGTTTTGAGGTAGGAATTTTTTTGCATTTTGCATTTTCTTTGACTGTTGTGTCAATGTTTTCTATGATATCTTCTGCCCCTGTGATTCTCACTTCTATCTCTTGTATTCTGTTGGTGATGCTTGCATCTATTTTTTCTGACTTCTTTCCTAAGAGTTTCTAATTCCAGAGTTGTCTCTCTTTATGATTTCCTAATTGTTTCTACTTCCATTTTTAGATCCTGGGTGGTTTTGCTCAATTCATTCACCTGTTTGTTTGTTTGTTTGTTTTCCTGTAATTCCTTAAGGGATTTTTGTATTTCCTCTTTGTCTTAGTCAGGGTTCTCTAGAGTCACAGAACTTATGGTAGTCTCTATGTAGTAAAGGGATTTATTGATGACTTACAGTTTGTAGTCCAACTCCCAACAATCAACTCCCAACAACAGTCAGGGCAGCAGCTGTGAATGGAAGTCCAAGGATCCAGCAATTGCTCAGTCCCACAAGGCAAGCAGGCGAAGCAGAGCGAGCCTTCCTTCTTCCAATGTCCTTATATAGGTCTCCAGCAAAAAGTGTGGCCCAGGTTAAAGGTGTGTGCCACCACACCTTTAACCCCGAATGACCTTAAACTCATAGAGCTTTCTATGTTAATCCTATGGAATTCGTAGCCACTATTCCTCAAGGTCTCCATGCCAAGATTCAGGTCAGAAATTTGTATCTCTGAGCCTCCAGATTAGGGCCACAGGTGAGCCTTCTAATTCTAGATTGTAATTCATTTCAGACGTAGTCAAGATGACAACCAGAAATAGCCACTACACTCTTTAAGGGATTATACTTATTTACTCGTGATCTCCTTCTAATTCTTTATGGGATTTTTTTTTTTTTTGTTTCCTCTTTAAGGGCTTGTAACTCTTTACCTGTGTTCTCCTATATTTTTTAAAGGGAGTTTTTCATGTCTTTCTTAAATTCCTCTAGCACCATTGAGAGATATGATTTTAGATCCAAATCTTGCTTTTCTGGGTGTTTTGTGATATCCAGGACTTGCTGTGGTGGGAGTACTAGGTTCTGATGAAGCCAAGTTGTCTTGATTTCTGTTGGTAGAAATCTTGCATTTGCCTTTTGTCATCTGTTGATCTCTGGTGTTAGATGTTCTAGCTGTCTCTGACTAGAACTTTTTCCTCCTGTGGGTCTGTAAGTTGGTGTCAGCACTTCTGTGAGATCAGCTGTCTTCTGGTAAATCCTGGGTGCAGATGGCTGTGGATCAGTTGTCTGTCCTGAGTCCTGGGGTTAGAGCACACCCTGGAGACAGGATCTCCACTTTTGGGAAAGGTGCAGAGAGGGCAGTGTGTCTGTTGTTCCTCCTAGGTGTGGTCTGAGGTAGAAAGGCTGCCCTATGACTTGTGAGGCCTGTTCCTCCTGGCTGGTCCCGCCTGAGTCCCTGGGTTAAAGCACTCCCTGAAAGCAGGCTTTCTGCTTCATTGTTGTTGTTTTTTAAGGTTGGGAAATTTAATGATTACTTCTCTTTCCTTACATTATTTACATAGATTAGCTAATATTGACTTAATGTTATTAAGTGTGAATTATCTAAAAATATCATCCATTTCGTTTGGTTTTTCCCAATTTTGTGGAGTATGGGCTTTGTTTTCTTAGCACTTGAGTCTCCATATGTAAAAACAAACAAACAAACAAACAAAAAATCCGACTAACCAAATAAACAAACAAAAACTCTTGATCTTGCTAGGCTCTTCATTACATGATCTCATGGCTTCTTCTTTTTATGATTATAATGTACAAGTCTTTGGTCTGATCCCTCTCCTGTTTTCTAAGGGTATCTCCTTCTTTTTATGTGACATTCAACTTCTGCTCTACACTCTACATCTAGTGTGTGACCTTACTTTTTTGGGGATATATATATATATATATCTTATTTTATTTATTTACATTTCAAATATTATTACCCTTCCTGGTTTTCCCTCCACAAAACCCTCCAATTCCCCCTCCCCCTACTACTATGAGGGTGCTTCCTCACTTACTGACCCACTACACCTCACCATCATAGCATCCTCCTACTCTATGGCATCAAGCCCCCACAGGACCAAGGCCTCCCCACCCATGGATAAGGCAATCCTCTGATACATATGCAACTGGGACCATGAATCCCTCCATGTGTATTCTTTGCTTGGTGGTTTAGTCCCTGGAATCATGGGTGTGGGGTGTGGGGTGGGACCAGTTAGTTGATATTTTTGTTCTTTCTATGAGGTTGCAATCCCCTCCATTCCTTCAGTCCTTCCCCTAACTCTTCCATTGGGGTCCCCTTATTCAGTCCCATGGGTGGCTGTGAGGATCTGCATCTGTATTTGTCAGGCTCGCACAGCCACTCAGGGAATGGCTATACCAGGCTCCTGTCAGCAAGCACTTTTTGGTATCAAAAATATTGTTGTGGTTTGGTGTCTGTAAATGGGGCAGTCTCTGGATGGCCTTTCCTTCAGTCTCTGCTTCACTCTTTCTTTGTCCCTGTATTTCCTTTAGAGAGAGACAATTCTGGGTTAAAAGTTTCGAGATGAGTGTGTGGCCCCATCCCTCAACCAGGGGACATGCCTACTCACTGGATATTGTCTCTACATGTTCTATCTCCAATTTGTTGAGTATTTCAGCTAATGTCATTCCTATTGGGTCTTGGGAACCTCTTGCTTCTCTGGCATCTTGGTTCTACATCCCCCACTGCTAAACACCTTCATTCAATTTCCTTACCCACTGTAATCTCCACCCACACCTGATCCTATCCCCCTTTTCCCTCCCCCTTCTTTCTTCCAAATTCCCTTCAATAGAAGAATGGATACAAAAGGTATGGTACATTTTACACAGTGGAGGACTAGTCATATAGTAGAAACCATGACTTCATGAAATTCTTAGGCAAATGGATGGAACTTGAAAATATCATCCTGAGGGAGATAACACAGTCAGAAAAGAACACACATAGTATGTACTCACTGATAAATGGATATTAGCCTAAAAACTTGGAGTAACCATGATACAACTCACAGACCATATGAATCTCAAGAGGAAGGTAGACCAAAGTGTAGATGCTTCAGTCCTACTTAGAAGGGAGAACAAAATAATCAGAGAAAATAGAAGGAAGGAGGGACCTCAGAGGGAGAGAGTGTCCTTACTCTTTAGGTATCAGTCAAGATACCCTTTTTAGATCTAATGTTCCATTTAACTAGCTCAAGCACTGAGTAACTTATTTAGTCATTATACAGGTAACCAACCACCTCTATATTCCTTAGATAACAGCATATCCTGTTTCTTCTACTTTAATACAGTGCTAATATCTGCATCAGACTTCTCATGGCAGCTACCACTTTATAGTATGAGATTATTTAACACACATCTGCTACTCTGCTAGATTTTATATCTAAAAGGGAAATTTTGTATTTGCTATAGTTCACTAGTTTATCATTTTCCCCTTAACACAAAATCTGGCAGACACAGTACAAACAAAATTACCATTTAGTTTGTAAATGTAAGATGTATTTGATATTATATTTACCTACTTTCAACAATGAAGTATTTGTCCTCTGAGGAAGAAAGTAGCATATTCTTGGAGTGTTTTTATAGTACAAGAGAATTTTAAGTAAATATAGCAGGTCATGACATTCATGAACACAAGATAATTTCTGATGCTCACAAGAACTTCAGGGAGCTGAAATAGGAACAGATGAACCCTATTTATATTTTCCTTAAATATTTAGAAATATTTGAATATTCCTTAAATATTTTTCCTTAAATATTCTGAAGCATGCCTCATCTACTGATTTATTAGTTAACTATTTAATCTATTCATTCACTATCACTCTTTTTATATGTATCACTATTTTTTTGTCACACAAAATAAATATAACATAATATATACATATATATATATATATGAATGTTTTATGTTAATATAGTCTAGAAGAAATAACATTATAAATATTAGAAATTGCTTACTACAATTTAAAATTATTGACATGCTCTGATTTGCATATTAGGGCCTATGAGCACTCATGAGGAGTCTCTATGGCTTGATGTCATTCTCTTTAAATTGGCTATTTACAACAAATATACACTGGGAATTGGTGAATAAAAGCACTTATTTCTTTTAGATGCATCCCTGGGAAGTTCACTCTCATAGTGATGACAAAACAAAAGAAGAATGTCAGAATGTTCAATTTGCAATTACTGAAGCACTAAAACTAATTTTAAAGCATTTATGTTTTCAAGGAGGACATCATTGTAGTCATTTTTAAAACATCTACCCTTGAATAAGCTTAAATTACTAGGTCTTACTAAGCATTAAAGAAAAGAAAAAAGTCATGCCTAGTTGGCATTAATTTTCAGTTCCTTTAATATTTCTAATATCTTGATTCATAATATACATTTATATGATCTTTAACTTGTACGTGTGTTTATAAAGTGATTGATATACAGTTCATATAATAAATCTTACTTTATTTCTGTGTAATCTAAAGAGAATTAGAAAATGTCACACACATAAGAGACAGTGCTATCATCTAGGAGAAAACGTATATGCTTTAGTGAGACAAGAGCATAGAAAGTTTTAACAGACAGGTGGCAGCAAATGTAGAGGTGAATCTCTCAGTAACTTGGGAATCTTCAGATGGGTCTCTATTAAGGCTTTGAGCAGAAGCTTCAAGAGAATGTTCCCATTGTACAAGAGGGAAAAAGAAGACTCAGAACCCAGTTCATAGGGTTGTAAGTACATGGTCCATTGATGTGGCTTAAAACAGAAAGCCAGAAAACAGGAGACAAAGGTAACTGGAAGATAAAAGACCACAGTTTATAACCTAATACCTAAAATCATTTAATGATTAATCAGTTTAATCAGATTAATTAAATCATTAATCAATTTAGAATACCTAAAATCATTTTAATCCAAATTAAGTGATTTTTCAGTTTCTAATAAGTTTTGAGTATCATTTTGAATGGTTCCTGATGTGCTATCATCAAATCATATACACATGCTTCTATAATCACTCACAGGCTAGACACTACTTCTGTATATTGCAATATACCTGCTGTACTCCAGAGGGTTGTCCTGGTCCAAAAACTAAGTTATGGTTTTCTCGTTAGGATGTATGGCACATTCAACCCATTGTAGAAAGGCAGGGACAAGCACTTCTAGCCAAAATATTAAATTTCCAGATACTTGCAGAGCACCTGCTACTTCTATCAGTGTAGGTCAGTCAAGGGACAATGTGGGATGTGCCAGTGCCACAATCATTGTGAGTTGTCATTTCATGATGCAAGGCTGTCATGAGTATTTAATATTTCAGGAACATGTGCTATTTAACCAGTCCCTCCATGTCCATCCTTATCAATTTTTAGTACACATCTGTAGTACTTCATTTGTCTTTGTCTAATGTGCCTATGGAACTGTTTGCTCACACGTTCTCTATAGATCACATAATTAATGCACTTTGTCCACCCCACTTTATTTACATCTTCTGTGTAGCTGAAGTAAATCTTTGTAAATGGCATATTAAGCACACAGAATTAATATAGATTAAGAAGGAGGAATAGCTAGAGAATATCCTAAGGTAAGGAGCTTTCTATGATTCCATAATCACTCTAACCATTTCTGTGTAAGTAGCCTACAGGAATTCTGAAGCTGAACAGAAGGTGAGAAGCTACTATAAGAGTGTGTGAATAGTTCAGGCAGAGTAAAATGAGCTGTGACTGGTAGCATAGCTCTAGCCAGGAGCATTTACCATAGGTCTAATGTTGCTTGCATTTTCCCCTACATATGCTGTAATTTAGTCTCTATAATGTAGTGGTAAGAGATGATGGTGCCATCAATAGACATTTGTTTTACTTTAATTTTTGACAACATAACTTCATTTATAATAAACAACTTATACAATCACTACAATAGGATGACTTGATATAGTTTTAAAGAAAAGGAAAGGGAAATTGATCATTTCAGGTGACAAAATTCCTCCACTAAAAACATTTTTTAAAGAAAATAATTTATTTCTAAGTGGGTTACTGTGACAAATATACTCAGTGACTAATAATTTCTAATTTCCATTGTACTGAAGGTTGTTGGAATTAAAAGAAATCCCAACTTTCATAATCATGACCTTAAAGGAATAACACGTGGTGTGAGTTCTTTAGAATGCATAGTCATTTTTATATCACTATCCAGAAAGATAAATTCATATGTTCACATGAAAAAGAAAAACAAACAAGCAAAAACAAAAGCAAAAAAATAAAAATCTATGGGTTGAAACTACAAAAAAAAAAAAAGAGCTTTATGTATTGCTTTATGATCAATGGCTCCTTTGGCCTCCATCCTTCCTCATCTTTTAATCTCCTTATCTTGTTCTGTTTTTGGGTATACCCATACTTAATACATATTAATTTATATGGAAATATATAGAATAAGCTAAGCCAACATATGAGTATCTCCAACAATTTACTTGCATTGTATGATAGTTCTATATTAACAAAACAGCCTAGTATTGTCATAAAACAGACAGTTGTATCAACTGAGAAGAATAGAGGAATCATAACTAAGCAGACAATCTATGGCCACCTATTTTTGTTCAAAGGTTGTAAAAAACAATCACTGGAGAGAAAAGAGCCTATTCAACAAATAGTTCTGACAAAATTAAATATCCACCTACAAAAGAATGAAATTATGCCCTATATTATACCTTGTATGAAATCAACTTAAAATATACTAAAGATCTTAAGTTAAAATATGGAACATTGATAGAAATAAACACGGAGAATACTCTTAAGACCTTTGAGTAATCAAGAACTTTCTGAATAGAATGCCAATGGCATAGGAACTATCCCTAGAAATGAAAGAATGGGATTCTATTAAAATTAAACATTTCTGCATGACAGAAATCTCCACCAATTCAGTAAATAGATAGCTCATAGAATGGGGGAAAATCTTTACCAATTACGATTCAGTTATGGGACTAATATCTAGAATTTACAGAGAACTGCAAAATTTCAACAAAGAAATAAAAGCACCAATTAAAAAATGGGCTGATTAAATGAACAGATAGTTCTGAAAAGAAGAAATACAAGTAGACAATGACTTTTAAAAAATGTTCAACATTCCTCATTATCAGGAAAATGAAAATTAAACATAATCAGAGCAAGCACTTCATCCCAGTCAAAATGAATATTATCAGGAAATCTGAGAACAAATGATAGAAACGATGCAACAAAAGAGGAATTCTTTATGGGAATTAGTACAGCCATGAGGTAGCACAACTCATTAGATAGGAGGTTCCTCAAAAAAAATTAAAAATAGAATGACTACATAAAGTAGCTTCACTATTCCAGGGCATATACCCAAATTATCTCATATAACATCACATAGATATTTACTGAATTTTTATTGCTATAGTTCATGATAGCAAAGAAATGGAACCTGCCTAGATGTGCATCAACAGATGAGTTGACAATGAAGTACAAAAAGGAAATATTGATGGAAAAAAAACCCAGCATTTTCAACAGATGGTGCTGGCTCAACTGGCGGTTAGCATGGAGAAATATGCAAATTGATCCATTCCTTTCTCCTTGTACAAAGCACAAGTCCAAGTGGATGAAGGACCTCTACATCAAACCAGATACATTGAAACTAATAGAAAATAAAGGGGGGGAGAACCTAGAGCAAATAGGCACAGGGGAAAATTTCCTGAACAGAACGCCAATAGCTTCTGCACTAAGATCAAGAATTGACAAATGGGACCTCATAAAGTTGCAAAGCTTCTGTAAGGCAAAAGACACTGTCAATAGGACAAAACAGCAACCAACAAATTGGGAAAAGATCTTTACTAACCTTATATCTGATAGAGGGCTAATATCCAATGTTTACAAAGAACTCAAGAAGTTAGACTCCAGAGAACCAAATAACCCTATTAAAAAATGGGGTACAGAGCTAAACAAAGAATTCTCAACTGATGAACACTGAATGGCTGAGAAGCACCTAAACAAATGTTCAATATCCTTAGTCATCAGGGAAATGCAAATCAAAACAACTCTGAGATTCCACCTCACACCAGTCAGATTGGCTAGGATAAAAAACTCAGGTGACAACACATGCTGGAGAGGTTGTAGAGAAAGAGGAACACTACTTCATTGCTGGTGAGATTGCAAACTGGCACAACCACTCTGGAAATCAGTGTGGCGGTTCCTCCAGAAATTGGACATAGTTTTACCAGAGGACTCAACTATACCACTCCTGGGCATATACCCAAAAGATTCTCCAACATGTAATAAGGACACATGCTCCACCATGTTCATAGCAGCCTCATTTATAATAGCCAGAAACTGGAAACAACCCAGATGTCCCTCATCAGAGGAATGGATACAGAAATTGTGGTACATCTACACAATGGAGTACTACTCAGCTATTAAAAACAATGAATTTATAAAATTCTTAGGGAAATGGATGGACCTGGAGAATATCATCCTGAGTGAGGTAACCCAATCACAAAAGAATACACATGGTTTGCACTCTCTGATAAGTGGTTATTAGCCCAGAAGTTTAGAATACAAGAAGAACAACCCACAAACCACAAGAAACTCAAGAAGAAGGAAGACCAAAATGTGGACATTTCATTCCTTCTTAAAAGGGGGAACCAAATACCCACAGAAGGAGTTGCAGAGATTAACTATGGAGCAGATACTGAAGGAAGGACAAGCCAGCCTAAATATAGCTATCTCCTGAGAGGCTATGACAATACCTGACTAATACAGATGTAGAGGCTCACAACCATCCATTGAACTGAGTACATGGTCCCCAATGAAGGAGTTAGAGAAAGGAGCTATGGAGCTGAAGGGTTTGCAGCCCCTTAGGACAAACAACAATATGAACTAACTAGTACCCTCAGAACTCCCAGGGACTCAACCACTAGCCAAGGACTATACATGGTGGGACTGATTTTTCTGGCAGCATGTGTATAGTAGAGGATTGCAAATTCGTTCATCAATGGGAGGAGAGAACCTTGGCCCTGTGAAGGTTCTGTGCCCCAGTGTAGGGGAATGCCAGAGCCAATAAGTGGGAGAGCGTGGAGCAGCAGGCATGGGGAGGGGGGAGGCAACAGGGGTTTGTTCTTGTTGTTTTTGTTTCTTTGTTTGTTTGTTTGTTTGTGTTTTGGAGGGGAAACTGGGAAAGGAGAAATTTAAATGTAAATAAAGGAAATACCTAAAAAAAATTCACATTAAAAAAAGGAAATATTGAAATTTGCATGAAAATCAATGAACCTAAGAAGTATAATATTAAATGAATTGACCCAAGTTCCAACAACCTAAAATAACATGCTCAAGAGATAAATATACTGTCTACCCTCACTTCATACTGCTGTTAGAGAACTTGGAGAATTCTTGATGATATAAAGGATTTAGTTCTCTGGTTTAACTGGATTAGATCTACTGTCAAATTGTAGATCTATCCCTGTGCTCTGTCACTTCTATTGACATCCTCTGGCAACCTAGCCAACCATTCTTCTACTTAGGATCACCATAAAGTGTCTTCTAAATTATAGAAGATACTGATACCATGGTATTGGGACTAATAGCCTTGAAAGTTGAGTTAAATGAACTTTCATCTTAAAAAAAAATGTCTATTCTCAGGAACCTGGGTGTGAGTGGTTCTTCCAACAGTTCGGAGTAGATGTCTCTTCCTATACTGGACTTTCTGACAGGTTTCTGACAGCAGGAAGTCTTAGGCCTTGAAGGAAAATGGAGCTATAGAGGCAATCCGATGATAGCCCTCAATGCAGCAACAGCAGCAAATGAAACAAAAATAACCCCTGCTCCTGCCCATACACCCCTCATCAGAGTCAAATCCTTGGCTGAAAGAATCCCAGAGCAGGCAACCCATAAAAGGGTATGGTGGCAATCAAGAACCAACAGAAATTTTATGAGTTTCTTTATCTGTGCAGCCACCAATGGACCTGACCATGGGCTTCTTTCTGCCAACATTTGTCTGTCAAGGGTTTTCCTTTAGTACCACTTTTGACAGCTCTTTAGTGATTGCATTGGTCCTGTTTATTCATGTGATTTGCAGTCTCACCTTCAGCCTATAAAGACCTAGTTGGAATTCTGGAACCTCTTCAGTTCAGTGTTACAGAACCAAACCAATGCTGCAACAAATGTCCAGAACCACTAGGTAAGCCCATGAGGAAGAAGAGAAGTAAAGACTTCTGAGCTGTGTTCCTGCCTCTAGCTGGGACTCTAGCTCCAGAAACATCCGATTTTTAAAGGGTATAAACTCGAAATTTCCAGAGCCTGGCTTCCCAGCATACTCACTCACCAGAGAAGGAAGACACCAGAAAGTGATTCCTTGAAAGCTCCTTGCGTGCCAGTCTTCTTTCCTGTTCAAGATACTCATTTAACTCAGCCTGCAGGACTCTAGTAATGGCTGCAGGCAGAATGATTCTTTCCTGCCTTAGCCACCAAGACTCTAAAGGAGCTTAAGCTGTATAGGGCAATGTGGGCATACAGATGCTGCTCAGAGTTCAATTAAAAACCTCTTCCTCAGAGAGGCCCTTGGTCCTATGAAGGCTCTCTGCCCCAGTGTAGGGGAACGCCAGGGCCAGGATGCAGGAGAGGGTGGGTTGGTGGGTGGAGGGAATAGGGATTTTTTTTTCCACCCGGAGTGGAAACCAACCAGGAAAGGGAATATCATTTGAAATGTAAATAAAGAAAATATCTAAAAAAAAAAGAAAGAAAGAAAGAAAGAAACCTCCTCCTCTCAGTCTGCTAACTTGTTCTACAAGAGAGTGCTCCCCACTGGCACCTTGAAGCCCAAATTGCTTTTGAGCTGCAATTTCAGTGCTCTAATGCTTTTAGCTAACACCCTGTTGATACATGGAATTAAAACTTGTTTTATTTAAATTCCACATGGTATTACCTTTGACATAGTTTATATTTCAAGCTTATTAATTCATAATCAGCAAACAAAGTACCTCCCATTCAGTACTCTTTACTTTCTGTCCACTCCCTCTTGGAGGAAGGCGGGACCCTGTATTATAGAAAGGATGAGCTGCACTATGTCAGCTCAGTTAGTAACATACTTGATTTAGGTATAAGTACTTCAATTCAATTTATCACCCGCATATATAAACTGGGCATGGCAACGTACATCTAAATTCCAGACTTGGGGAAAGGGAGAGAAGAAAACAGTATGAACCTTGCTGCATTCAGACATGATAGCCTAGCAAAATCAGTAAGGTCCATTCGCATAAGCCTCTGACTCAAAACTTAAGGTGGACATTGATGAAAGAAAAACTCGTCTTGATGTGTGGTATTTACATGCATGCATTTACCCACATATATGTGTGTGTGTGAAAATGGCAAATTATTTACTCTCAGATGTTATATTACATCAATAGTAATTAAACTAAGATGGCATGATTGTTTGAATAAGAGTGGTTCTCACAGGCTTAAGTATTTGAAATTTTAAGTAGTAGCACTATTTGTATGGATTGGGAAATGTGGTCTTGTTGAAGTAGGTGTGGTCTAGTTAGAAGAAATGTGTCAGTGAGAGTAGGCATTGGGTTTTCAAAATACCAACCCAGTCTCCATGGATCAGTCTTCCTGCTGCGTATGGAACTGAATGTAGAACTTTCAGCTACTATGACTATCATTCTCCCCATCTGCATACAGCCATGCTCAGCACCATGAATAAAATGAACTAAACCTCAAAACTATAAACACGTCCCCATTAAATGCTTTCATTTATAAGGGTTTCTGTGGTCATGTTATCTCTTGACAACAATAGAATACTCACTAAGGTTAATGGCTTGAATATTCATTGAACCTTTGGAATATGAAGCATTTCATAATTTATTTTAATTACTGTTAGAATATCCCACTTTTTAGTTCACACCTAACTCACTTATCCATTGACTACAATTTAAGTGAAGACGTGTGAAGCCATATCCAGCATGGCTCTAGTTACAGACATGATAGGCTTGGCAAGGTAATGAAGAAATGACAGAAATACAGAAATGCACACACACACAGAAATACACACACCAAAAATCATGGACAGACCTAATCATTGTAGATAGATGGTCTGGAATCTCTTATGGAAGCATCCTAGATGTTCTGTATGTCTATTATATAGAATTGAGGATGAAAATAGTTTTATTGCACACAATTGAGCAAGAAGGAAGAGTTATTATATATAAATGAACAAGAAGAAATGACTCTGTTATAAACAGCTGGATCAAGGACACATGTTTAGCTAATATCAGTAGTAGCAGAAGTCTCTGTAGGGTGCAGGCTTTGGGCACCCAGGAGTGAGAATGCTATAGTGAACATACTATGATGAACAATTTTAGCACACATTGTCAGCATACACCATCAATACTTGCACTTGGTCAGTCCCTTGAGGAAGGCTTTGCCACCTCTTTCAGCTTGGGTCTATGGGATAACTGAAATATCTGAGCCCATGTCAATTTCACACATTTATTGAGGACTTCTCTCAGGACTTCCTCTGTTTCCTATGTGTGTATATGTTAGAAAACATTTCTCTAGGAAAACTAATACTGAATTCATTATTTATCCTTTTCTTACTCATTGTCAATAACCTGGATTGATGTGAGACATTTGGACTCTCTTCTACTCAGACCTTTTAGGGAGCATTTCATCATTATTTGTCATTTTATGTTTAAAGGAAAATCTATAACTCTTCCAAATTCAAAATGAATCTGCTGATCTATGCATAAGTTTATATGGAACTTTTTTTCTTTTCTTAAGTAAACTTGAAATTCAAGTTAGGAGTGTGAATTAAGTTTTGAAATGTTAATCATGAGCACAGTCTGGAGTACAGGATACTGACTACTCTTGATTACTACACTAGATCTGCTCATCTCTTGACACTTCCCATTATATACTATAAACAGACATTTTCCTCTAGAATTCCTAACTTTCTGTCCAGTTTTCAACTAATAAAATTTTAGTTATAAATCCTTTTATTTCATTTATTTTATTTCATGGAGGAAACTTGCTATTGTCTTTGACATTTTGTTTTGGAAGTAATATTTTTAGTTTTATGCAGAATATTTTAATCGTTGAGTATAGACTAACAGGATTTTTTAAACTTTTAGGGGTTTATGTTATTTATTTATAGACATAACACAACTTGTGATCGGGACATTTTACAATGTCATCTTTGATGTATTTCCTTTTAACTTTTACAAGCTCTTACTTTGTCTTGCTGTTTACAATGCTACTATATAGAGCCAGAACAGTCTAGCATGCTGAGGAAAGGCATTTAATGTCATTAACTACATTTGTATCCCCAGTCTTTGTAGCAATATGTGCCAAAGATTGTCATTTTCAATGAACTTTCCTTGAGGACAGCAAGAGAAGAATCTAAATCGATTCATTACAGTCTCAGATGTTGCTGGCTGTGCTCATATGAAGACATGTCAAAGTACAGACTACTGGAATAAAATCTTCAGGAGCCAGTAGGGAAAATTAGCAGTTGAAACTGTGATTACATAACAACATAAATAATAAGCTTCATCATCACTATCCTCCTCTTCTGACGTACTTGGTCATGGAGAGAACAGCAATGTATAAAACACATAAGAAAATTCCTAAAAATATTACATCATACTATTTGAAATGTACTTTCAGAGGCATACTAGAAACTACATTGAATCCACTTTGGCAAATGAATATTTACTACTCATAAATGTGTATTAAAACATTTTGGGATTAGTGAGAGTAGAACTTTTTTTTTACTCAAAATTATATAGCTACCTATAAATTATACAGTAAAAACTATAAGCCTATGTTCATAGTTTTTAATGAGATTTATATTGTACATTTATAAAAATATTATTACTTCCAGCATATCTTCAATCTTAATACATTTTTTCCTGAAGTCTGATAAAATCCATGAATGTAATATAAGTTCTTGAAAGAGCAAATATTTGAGGGAATTATTAATATTAAATAAAATATGCTTTCCAAGTGTTTCATCAAGACATGTAATCTAGAGAATAACATTAGATTTAATATTCTCTATTCCAGTGTCTGTGGACTGCATTGATCCAATCTCTGTATGGATTTTTATATTACTGAGTATGGAGAAATGCTGGACCAATTTCCACACCACATTTGATTTTGTAGCAATTTTATTAAAACTTGATGAAATGTATTCCATAGTTCAGTTTATTAATTCATCTTACTCATCAAATTATGACCGAGTTCAATTTCATTGGAGAAAGTCTTTGCTTCTTTGTTTTCAGTGACCTGGTAATATCACTCTATCCATGAATTTCAGAAAAATACAGTGATGTTTGCAGAAAGTAGATGCAGAGTGATTTAGGTGAATTATCCAGAGTCATTCCAACTAGCAGTCATTCTTATGATAATGTTTCATATGTTAGTGTAAATAAAGACCCCACATTTTAGAAAACTCACATGACAATGAGATTATTGAAAAACACAGTTCTAAACCCACAAACCACAAGAAACTTCAGAAGAAGGAAGACCAAAAGTTGGACATCTCATTCCTTCTTAAAAGGGGGAACCAAATACCCACGGAAGGAATTGCAAAGATTAACTTAGGAGCAGAGACTGCAGGAAGGACAAGCCAGCCTAAATATAACTATCTCCTCAGAGTATCCGACAATATCTGACTAATACAAATGTAGAGGCTCACAGCCATTCATTGAACTGAGTACACCGGTCCCCAATGAAGGAGTAAGAGAAAGGACCTATGGAGGTGAAGAATTTGCAGCCCCTTAGGACAAACAACAATATGAACTAACTAGTACCCTCAGAGCTCCCAGTGACCCAACTACCAACCAAGGGCTATACATGGTGGGACTGATTGTTTTGGCAGCATGTGTATAGTAGAGGATTGCAAATTTGATCATCAATAGGAGGAATGGACCTCAGCCTTTTGAAGGTTTTGTGCCCCAGTGTAGGGGAATGCCAGGGCCAATACGTGGGAGTTGGTGGGATGGTAGGCATGGGGAGGGGGGAGGCAACAGAGGTTTGTTCTGGCTGTTTTTGTTTGTTTGTTTGTTTGTTTTTTGGAGGGGAAACTGGGAAAGGAGAAATTTACATGTAAATAAAGAAAATATCTAAAAAAAAAAAAAAGATTAAAATGAAATAGCAAAGTGGTAAATCCCAAATATTTTCCAAAGAGGACGGTTGAAAGCTAGCTTGACTTAAATTGATTGGAAACTTCTAGAGAAAGGACACAGGAGGAGGGGGAGCAGTGTGTTCTCGAAGCTCCTTCCAAAGGCATCAGTGACAGTCTTAACTTACAGGGAAGTGGGAAGTGACGCGTTACCCCAGACAACGCTATTCTTTTGAGGGGAGGTTATGTTGTTGCTGGACAAGCTGCAAGTTCTGTTTTCTGCATGAGTATCATCAATGACACTACATATTGATCCTTTGCCATGGACCAGAGAAGCCACATCAAAAGCAGGTCTCACCTGCAGGCTAGAAAGTTACCTATGTCAGGTTGTCTTTTTCATACAATAAATTAATTTGGATTCATTCTAAAGATAGAAAATAAAAAAGTCAAGAAAGTTTTAAACTGAAAAAAAAAGAGATATTAAGAAAATGTTAAAAAAGAAAAAGAAAAACACAGTTCTATAACTTTGCTTATCATCTTGTTAATTTTAAGTTAAAATACTTAGTAATAGTCTTATAGGGATATAAATATTCTTTCTTCTTGTAGACAAAATATAGAGAGACCATTATTTGAATATGTGCTACAAATAGGTTCTGATTAAAAGAAGAAATTACTATAGAATTTAAAGATCTACATTACGTTTCAAAGCAGATGCTGAAGAGGGATTTATATTAGTATCTGGTTCTTAAATGCAAATGACCTACCCAAGAGAGTTCTAACATTGCTTTACTTTATGTATTTGCTTTGTTTTCCATGCCAACAGCATTCATGCGTCTAACTGGTGTTTTATTTCTCCATTTTTGTCAGCTAAATTATACAGTAGCCTTATTTTGGTTTCTGAATTACCATCTTTTCAGTAGCTAAGTATTTATATTTATGAAATTATTTGTGAATTATGTTGCTCAATTTTAAGAAGCTAATTTTATTTGCTTATTTACAAATTACATTGGGGTATATGTATATATAAGCTCAAATAAATTATTACAATGTCCACTCTTTTATACAACTAGTGATATAAGTTCAGAAACAATTATAGTACATCACTGTAATTTGTTCAAGAGACTTACTTTCACATATTTTTGATTTTTGAGTGGGTTCACTGTACCATTAGCTCATGTTTGGTGTACCTTACATTAAAATTGAAAAGTAATGGATAAACTAGTACACTTGATTGTCTTTTTATGTGAGAATGTTAACTTGCACAAAAGGTTTTAAGATCAGACACTTTCACTAAGTGTCACATGTGAACTCAATGCCATGAGAAAACTGAGCTCCATTTCATTGTTGCATCATCTCTAATTAGTGTCCTGCGCAAAAGTTTGAACTGGTAAAAAGGGATGTTGGTTATATTCAATTATTATAACACAGCTTTATACAGTTATCTTTTATGAAAAACTATCATTTGAAATAAAAACGTCAATTGTTGTTTTGTTAATAGTACTGCCAAATGGATTATTTATTACTTTAAGAATCAATGCTCTTTTTCTTTGATGAAACTTTGCCTTTATCAGTCACTGTTAGTTAACAGGTTGGGAAAATTTGCTCTATACTGTAAAGATATTGAAAATGATGTGCAGGCTTTTATTGCTTCAGAAAGTTTTCACCTAACTGTTTGTGGTTACACTTCTCTAGCACACTCCACAAAGACCTTTTAGTTCTTCTGTCAGTATGGATACTATACCATTCTAGCACTGCATGTCTCTACACTTCAGAATCTTGGAGGTCTTATGAAGAAATGGCATGTCAACATTTCTGAATTATCATTTTTTTTTCACTTCTGGGAGCTACATGCCATTTATAGTATGTAGTCAGTTAAGGGAAGTATTTTTCATAGTGGCAACATATAATCTTCCATAGTATTCTCTTGCTCTCAACTTTCATGAAATACTAATTGAACAATCATAATAAGCAGTATATTGACTTACATTTTAAGCATGCTTTCATAATCAATATGATTGAGTGAAACATAGTAAAAAGACCCAAGACTACATAGATATGGATCCAGGCAAATAGGACTGTGATTGGACAGGAAGAAAGAGGCAGAGCTATGAGTTGGAGAGACAGACAGAAAGGTCACTGGAGAAGGAGAGAAGCCAACATGGAGGCAGATGAACAGAAAGATGATCCTGATACCATGTGGTTTTAAACAGCCACAAGTAGTTAAGATTTTCACAAGGTTAGAATAATTGTATTAAAGCTTTATCTTTATCAATTGGCTCTGAAATTATTGAATTGGTATCTTGTAAATTGTGATCTTATTATTATATAAATCTGATTGGACAATTAAGTGTTAAGAGTCATGTTTCTACTGAGAAACTAGGCGCTGAGATGGCTAATCGTGGGGTGTGTGGGGCGGTAAGTCAAAGTAAGATGAACTCATTAGCTAGCTGGGAGAGAATAACTGAGCAGTGAGAACACACCAAGACCTTGCTGGGACATAGTGTGTGGCCCTCCAGTACCAGTACTAGAGTGGGAACACGGACCAGCAGGGCAAGAGAGATGGTCGGTTAACTTATTTTACTATTTCCTGCTACAGGTGGCGAACCAATGTACTAGCTGGGCACAAGTCCATTTTGTAATTTAAGATTATTTGCCTGAGAGATAGAGCTGGATTTTATTTTGTTGTTGTTGTTGTTATTAAGTGAGTAACTAAAGATTGCCATGTGGCTCAAGCACATCAAGTTGAAACAAAGAAAACAGCTCTGAGGTCCCCTGCTGTGGGGAGTTACAGGCTGCTTCAAGTCAGGAGAGAGAAAAAGAATGAAATTGCTTACCTCTGAAAGCAGAGGACTCAAACTGAATTTAACATTAAGATTATTTGTTTTTAGGTTAGGTTAATAAACAGATTTTGTCCAAATCATGTGGGGAATTTCATCTGTGGTTAGGAGCTGAATAGGGAAGTAGTCACTGACTCCAGGTAGAGAGAACAGTCATAATCGCCTGCTTTGAACAGGTATTAAAAATTAGAAGTCTGTGGCTCATGTAGAGAGCTCAACAGATAGATGGTATAACAAGATGGCTGCTCAGGCAGAGAATCAAACAGAAAGAAGATATAACTTGTTTACTTAGCGAGAGGAAGCTCAGATTCTTTCTAATGTGGACTCTCAGAGGAATTTTGGGTGACATTTTCCTACTTGGCTAGAAATGGCCTAAGTAGAGGCTCGTACAGTATCTTAGTTTACCTCACTTGTTTTAGATTGCTTTAATTTGTACCAGGATAGGGAATATTAGTCACTGACTCCAGAGTAGAGAATGCAGTGATAACCACTGCCTGCTTTTCACATGTAGTAATAAAATAAATGTCTGTGGCTCTGAGATAGATGTTATAAAGATATATTGCTCTAATATGTCTTACAGGATACTCAAATTCTGTCTAACGTGGACTCCACAGGAATTCTGGGTTTAAATCCTACTTTGACTAGCTGCCAGCTTAAAACCGGGTCCAGATAGAAGTGTGAATCAATTGTATTAAGATGGTATAAGTTTTTTTTTACTTGCCTCACAAGGTACACATATTCTGTCTAACGTGGTCCACACAGGAGTTTTAGGTGTCTTTTCCTCTTTGGCAATATAGGAAAGGCCTAAGTATAGGCACATACAGTATTTTAGTTTATTTCATTTGTTTTACATTGTTTTAATTTTCCAAATAGGTGTGATATTGAGTTTTGTGGTTATATTATTCCTTTGGAAGATAAGTCAAAATAAAGGGTTTTCTGGTTACTGGCTAAAGGATATGCTGATTTTTTGGAAAAAAACATTTGTCTTTATGTTTTTGGAAAAGGTGATTATGGTATTTACACCTTCCAGAGTTATATGGATCAGATATTCCAGAGAATCAATCAAAAATATATTTTGATAATACTAAGATTTTGTTTTGATATTTATATATTACAGAACATATAGCCTTGTTATATTTCCTCATCTGACATGCTGAATTGACCATGTTTCATTCAAGCAGGCCAACTCGTCAGGCCTGCTTGAACTCCTGATGTCCTGGACTTCAGCCAGATCCAGTCAAGACACAGATATCAGAAGAGACTAATCAATTCTGTTTTCCCTACCCTTCTCCCACCTCCTTTCATAACATCTCAAAACCTAGTTTCCCAGTAGAAACATGACTCTTAATACTAAATTATCCAATTAAATTTATATAACAATAAGATCACAATTTACAAGATACGAATTCAATAATTTCAGAGCCAATTAATAAAGATAAAACTTTAATCTAATTATTCTAACCGTGTGAAAATCTTAGCTACTTGTGGCTGTTTAAAACCACGTGGTATAGAATCATCTTCCTGTTCATCTGCCTCCATGTTGACGTCTCCCCTTCTGTGACCTCTCTGTCTCTCCAACTTCTAGCTCTGCCTCCCTTTTTCTGCCCAATCACAGAGCTACCACTGCCCTAATATGATTGGACAGAGAAAAATCCTGCAACACATATGTTTTTTTTTATATGCTTGGGCCATGGAGTGGCAATATTAGGAGGTGTTGCCTTGTTGAAGTAGGTGAGTCCCTGTTGGTGTGAGCTTTAATATCATTGTCCTACCTTCCTGGACATCAGTATTCTGCTAGCAGCTTTCAGATGAAGATGTAGGACTCTCAGCTCCTTCTGCATCGTGCCTACCTAGATGCTGCTATTTTCCTGACTTCCTGATAATGTACTAAACCTCTAAACCTGTAAGCCATCCCCAATTAAATGTCCTTATAAGAGTTGTCTTGGTCGTGATGTTTGTTCACAGCAATAAAACACTAAGACAGAAGTTGGTACCAGGGACTGAGATATTACTATGATACATCTGACCATACTTTTGTTTGGAAAAATGTGGATTTTGGGACTTTGGATTTGGAAAGCAGTAGAATCCTTTAAGTGGGGCTTAATGGGCTATCCTAGTAAGACTATGAAAGACTTTGTTGCTAAGATTGATTTGAACTGTACAGACATGGCCCAAGAGGATTCAGTGGAGAAGAATTTCAATATATGGCCTAGAGATGGTTTTGTGCTATTTTGGTGAAGAATGTGTCTGCTTTTTGCCCTTGTATGATAAGTCTACCTGAAGCTAATGTAAAGAGATTTATATTAATTACACTGATAAAGGAAGTCTCAAAAAAGCCAAGCACAGAATTTGTTTTCTTGTTAAATCTCTTGAAGAGCATTTTGAACAAGCATAGCGAGTTTAGAAAGGAAAAATGTAAAAATATATGGTTCAACTATTAAATGGGCACCAAAAAGTGAAATGGAGCTAAATCCTATGTTCTAGAAGATAACAGATTAAGGGATTTTGGGGCAAGATTCCATTTAGCTAAGATTAGATCCTAGGAGACAAAGCCAAACAGATCTCTGAATTCAAGGCCAGCTTGGAACAAAATAGGTTCTAAGTGAAGAAAAGCTTAAATTCAGGCAATGTAGTATACACTTTTAATCACAGTATTACAAGATATAGAGTCATGCAGATCTCTAATTTATAGGTCAATGTACAAAGCAAATTCCAGGAAAGTCAAGTTAGGTAGCCAGGGAGTTGGAAAACAGAAAGCTGGTATTAGAATTAAGGGGTTTTATTACAGCCAAGGAAGCAGGAAAATATGGCGTCTTTGACCTGTGGCTCTGGATTTAGAGTGAAAGATAGAAGAGACTACTGGGACCATTGATGCTGGTTGGCTGGAGCTAAGAAATCATTGGTGATTAAGATGAGACCAGCATCACCGAGGTGAAATCTTATAGGAAATGTTGTTTGAGAGCACAAAGAAGTAGTGTTCCAGAGATAACCAAGGTTGTACTTCGTGCTGCAGTTTACTTGATAATATGTTAAGAGTCACCCAGGTAGTACTGATTTTAAAGGCATGAAGCAGTCATGAAGACCAGCTGAGGCTTGGCAGTGTGAGAGGCTATGGAAGGCCATTGGTGAAGGTGCAATCTCAGTTGCAGTTGATGGCCCAATACTGAGTCACGAAAAGGATTTAAGGCTTGTCACAATGAAGATAGCCTATGAGAGGCTATTGTTGAAGTCTAGTTGCAGTGGGAGATCCCAGCATATCAGAGATGCCAGTACCATGGGATGATCACCAAGAACAGCAATGGCAGTAGAATGGATCAACCTGAGCTTAGAGTGCTACAGAGGGCAGAGCTGGAAAAATGACATCAGCCCCTTGGAGTAGCCCAGAAGACCATCTGTGGATCCCAGACATTAAAACCAGAAGCTGTAACACTGAAGTTGCCTTGAGATCCCAAGATTTTAGAGATGCCAGACCCAAAGGATATCTCCTGAGGAATGCTGCTAACAAGGAGTGGGACTAGCCCAAGAAGAGACGTTTCAGTCAACAAAGATAAAAAAGGAGTTGGAGATCTGAAGACTGCTTTGACATCAAACATGGAGATCAAACATGGAAATGCAGAGTTTGGAGTTTGACCAGCTGGTTTCCAATCTTGGTTTGGAGATTACAGTTAAGTGATTGGAAGGATCTTAGAAGAGACTTTGAGCATTGGACTTGTAACATTTTTTGAGACTACTATAGACCATGGGGACTTAAGAAATTGGTCTGAATGTACTTTTTATTATTCTATGGCTAGGTGTTGCACCCCATAGACTCATGTGCTTGAACAAGTCTATGGGGGGCCAGGGAGTGGAAAGTGATGGTCTGTATATGTTTGGGTCAGGGAGTGGCACTATTAGGAGGCATGACCTTGTTTGAGTAGGTGGGTCAGTTGTGTCTGTATGACAGACCTAAAAACCTGATCATAGTCCTGAGGTGTATGCTTCAAAAGGAGCCAGTCTCCTGAGGTAGTCAATCACTGATATCTCCTAGCTCAGATGTGTTCCAGATTGGTCTCTGCTAAAGTCTGTGAAGAGATCTGCATGCTTTCTTTATTCAGGCATAAAGGTGCCCTAAGAAATATTTCATATTAACTAAACTGAGATTAAACATTATTTCCTGGCCTCCACAGTGTTTCAATCATCCTAATTGATTTCCTAGCTGTAATTAGCTTGGAATTTTTACTAAGAAGCTGTCTTACCAGACAGGGTGTCTCAAGAGTTAGAGCTAGCAGTTAGGCACAAATCATCAGAGCAGTTCCACAAAGTTAGAGATAGCAGTTAGGCACTCATTATTAGAGCAGTCTCACACAAGGCAGAATTGTTTTACATGCCAGAGAGAAGTTGTAGGGCTTCCATCACTAATTATCTATGCTACAGCCAAGGAATGCTAGTATACGACCTTCAGCTACTTGCCTCAGACAGATGTAGAGAATTTATCTTGGGGCTACCAAAATAGCCCAAGAAGAAGGACACCACTGTTCCTCTGCTTTGCACCTGGCTGCTTGTTCTCATTGACCTTGATGTAGCCATCTCCTGCCTACGTGACTTCTGTAGTTTTACCCCGTTCTCTGTATACTATATAAGCCTGATTTTTACTTTGTACAAATTGCACTCAGATACCACACTCCCTTGCATTGTGTCTGTTTGTCATTTCTTTGCTGATGCCTTGTCTACCTGACTAGGAGCCTGTTTCCTCCATGGGTTAAGGGAGGCCCAGACTGGCCAGCCCATGGCATGTCACTGTGTTTATTGGCTTTTATACCCTGTCCTAGCTGCCTGGAAGTCAGTATTCTGCTAGCAGCCTTCAAATTAAGATTTAAAACTCTCAGCTCCTCCTGCACCTTGACCACCTGGATGCTGCCATGCTCCTGTGTTCATGATAATGGGCTGAACCTCTGAACCTGTAAGCCAGCCCCAATTAAATGTTGTCCTTATAAGGGCTGCTGTGGAGATTGCCCGAGGTTCCACTCGGGTTAGTGAGTTTGTTCAGACCAGAGTTTAGACAGGACTTTCAGAATCAAACGGAGAACAAAAGAGACAGGAGGCCAAGTTGAGTCCCAATCAAGGCATCATTTTACTCGGGGGGGAGGTGGGTGTTATGAGTTTATATAGGTAGGCACAAAAGTGAAACCCCAATATCTAGACATAATATATGCATAATGTAAGCACAGCCAAAGACATGGGGACACCAAGGTCTCAGAGGATTCAGTTCTCAGGCAGTCAGTTTGTTTACATTCAGCAATGTCCTCAGGCAGTGGGCATATCAGCTGCTAGGTGCAACTTTCAGCTGCAGTGTAGTGGGCCATTGTTTAGCTCCACAGGTGTCTGGCTTCAGTCCCAGGTGTCAATTCTGCCTCCAGAGCTCAGGTAGAGGGAGGGAGCTAAGACGGGAGGGGGTGGGGAAGATGCAACAGGTTGCCTTGGTCATGGTGTATGTTCACAACAATAAAACCCTAACTATAAGAATGCAACATGTAAAGGAGGCATTGAATATGGTCGTGCTTCTGTAGAAATGTGGTAGTCTTCTACTATTTTTAGGGATGATTTAAGTTAAAAGATGTGATAATGCCATTTTTTTTAAAAAATCAATCAGAACTTTGAAACATGTTTGTAGGGGAAAAATGAAATAACTTCCTTCACAATGTAAGAGAAGTGGAAAATAATATTATTAATCCAGCAAAATGGAATTCTTTGACTCTTTGTAGTATACATTTTACATACTAAGATTAACTTGAACACTCTTGCCAACCATTATGTAATGGAGCATGTAGGATATATGTATATATATATATATATATACACACACACACACACATATGTATATATATGTATGTATATATAGGTATATATACACGTATATATATACATACATATATATATATAGAGAGAGAGAGAGAGAGAGAGAGAGAGAGAGATCTCTATATCTATATCTATATAGATCTAATATTTCTCTAATTGATATATGGACTTTAAGAAAGTAAGTGATCATGTCATAACACTGGTTCTGTTTTTAGTTACTTTGAAATAGACTACTTTTAGTGTCACATCAAGAAAAGGCAGAAAACACACATCTTCCATCTCAGTTTCATGTATCTCTTTATAATTAATTATTTGTTTAAAGATTTGTGAGTTTACTTTTTGTTTGATTGATTGATTTTGTTTTCTGACAGGGTATTACTTTGTAGCCTCTGCTGGCCTGGAACTCATTCTGTAGCTCATCATGTTCTGAAAATCTAGGAGATCTGCCCACTCCTATCCCAGAAGTGTTGGTTAGAAGATATGAGTCATCAATGCTCATTTTATTATTAATGTTTTATAATGCTGTGGCTATAGTGGAGGACTTTATATCTGTGCTTTATTTTGTTTGTTTGTTTGTTTGTTTGTTTTCTGGGGGTGTTTTTGGTATATTTTTTGTACTATGATTATAGATTTTCTTCTTTTAAGTAATTAACTATTTTATTTACATCTCCAATATATCCCCTAATGTGAATAAGATTACATTATTATCATATTGCTCTATCTAGAACTTCAAAAAAAAAAAAAAGAACTTCAAGTACTGTATTGAATATATAGGAAGAGAGTGGGCAGCCTTGCCTTGTGCCTGACTTTAGTGGAATTATTTTACGTTTCTCTCCATTTAGGTTGATGTTGAGTGTTGGCTTACTGTATACTGTTACGGTACACTGTATATTATTAGTTCCTCTTATTTTTCGTGTTGGTGGTAATACTGTGTGTCTGTGTGTTTTTCTCTTCCTTTGTTTTGTCTGTGAAATAATTACTTTCTTGGGTTTTCTTAGTTGTAGCTTCCTTTCTTTTGTTGGAGTTTTCCTTCTAGTGTCTTCTGCAGGGCTGGATTAGTAAAATGATGTTTAAATTTGATTTTATCATGGAATATGTTTATTTCTTCACCTATAGTTATGTAAATTTTCACTGGGCTGGCATCTATGATCTCTTAGTGTGTACAAGACAACTTTGCAGGATCTTCTGGCTTTTAGGTTCTCTATTGTCAAATAAGGTATAATTCTGATTTATAAATCTACCTTTATATTTTACTTGTCCTTTTTCCCTTGAGGCTCTCCTTTTTATTGGTGTCTTTCATGCATGGAGCTAGGGATTTATTTCCAGCCACTGTCTCTTGCATCATAATTTATGCTGGTTCCTTACCTGAATTTGACAATCTGTGTGTATCCCAAGCACATCATTGTGTTATCTTCCTCTCCCCTAGGTGATACGATTATGAAATACATAAAAGTGTTTGCTCCCTGCATGCTCAAGGTGGGAGGGTGGCTTGTCCTTTACTGTGGTCTAGGATCACAGAATAGCTCTGTAGCATCAGCATCCAGCTGAGTGACTGAATGATTGCTCTGCAGCTGCTTTCCAAGCCAAAGTTCAGTGGTGTTGAAAAGATTAAGACCATTGGTAGCACATACATGGAAGCCACGGATCTGAGTGCTGTACCCAGCACTCCCAGGTAGGTACACATGTCAACTGCCTAACAAGGCATGCCTGTGTCAACATTCATTAAAAAAAGCTTTTTTTTTTTTTTCTGTAGTAGTAGATGGGAACTAACAAAGAGACCCAAAACTGGACAATGTGAAGAGAGATAGACACTTGGATCATTCAGTCTTAAGTATGTCTATTTGTCTGATACCAATCAACTATTGATTGCTTCATCTTCTTTTTAGAATCAGAGTTCAGAGGACTCTAAGAAGTCTCGAGAACTCATGCCTTTTTTTTCCCCCCTCCTAGGACTATGAACAGTCAGCTACAGGTAGTACACACAATAGAGTTCTGGGTCTCTGCATGATTGTGTTGGTTATAAGATGATTCCTTGACACACCATTGAGGCTTTTGATACTCTTTCTTTGTTTTGTACATTTAGTGTTTTGGTTATTATGTGGCAGGAGGATTTTCTTTTCTGTTCCAATCTATTTTTGTGCTCTGTAAGATTCTTGTACATTTATAATTATCTCTTTCTTTAGTTTAGAGAAGTTTTCTTCTATGATTTTGTTGAAGATATTTTCTGACCCTATGAACTGGGAATCTTCACTCCCTTCTATTCTTATTATTCTTAGGTTTGGTCTTTTCACAGTGTCCAACATATCCTGGATATTTTGAGATAGAACCTTTTTACATTTGGAATTTTCTTTGACTGATGCAACAAGTTCTTTTATTGTATCTTCTACACTGGAGATTCTTCCATCTCTATATTGTTTGTGATATTTGGGTCTGTAATTCCTGTTCCCTTTCTTAGGTTTCCATCTCCACAGTTGCCTTCATTTGTGTTTTCTTTATTGCTCCTATATCCATATTTTCTTTATTGTGTTTTCTTTATTGCTCCTATATCCATAGTGCTCCTATATTTTTAGGTGTTGGACTGTATCATTCATTTTCTTTACCTATTTAATTATATTTTCTGTATTTCATTGAGGGATTTGCTTTGCCTTTCTTTTAAGAGCTTCAACCTGTTTGTGTTTTTCTGTGTTTCTTTATAAGATTTTTAAATTTCCTCTTTAGAGGCCTCATTTTCATAAGATGAAATTTAAACTCACAGTCTTGTTTTTCAGGAGTGTTAGGCTTACTGTAGTAGGAGAGCTGGATTCTCTTAGTCCTTTGTTGCACTGGCTTCTGTTGATTTTGTTCTTGTGCTTGGCTTTTGCTATCACATTATTTTGGTAGCCCTTTCTCTTCCATATCATCATATTTTGTAATAACTTACTGCATTATTTTAAGATTCTAATAATTATGAATGTTAATTGAGAGTTCCCCCATGTGTTTGAATGTTTATAAAGTTTGCTTTTTATAATTTATTTAATATGTCTCACTCTAAAAATAAAACTACCTTTTTTATTTAACATTTACTACAGGAAAGGCCCTTGATTGCTTCTTTTTATAAAACAACAAATACGTATTTATAGAAAATTTTTGTGAGTGTATATAGCTGATTATCTTATTGGGGTAGACACTATTTAGAGTTGTGCTAAATCTTATCGTAAGAGTAAGTTTATGGTTGTAAAAATTTTACACTCATTTAGCAAGTTATTTGTTTTTTTTTTTCTGTATCCATAAGCAATGAGGAGGAGCCTTGTTTATGGCATGTAGTAGATAACAATTCATACTTTCAGAACTAAAATGGCTGTTGCAATAACATTACAATTTAATCTGAAATTTTCTGCTGTCAGGTGTGCTAACTAAATAATAAAATAAAAGAAATAAGCACATGTGCTTATTTTTCATGCATGTACTATTTTTGGTAATACTTCCAAAGTCTCTTTTCCATTTTATCAGGGATATGCTTCTCTTTTCTTTCTTTTTTTTCTGGTTTTTTTTTCTTCTCTTTTTTTATTAGATATTTTCTTTATTTATATTTCCAATGTTATCTTCTGTCCTGGTTTACCCTCCAAAAACTCCCTATCCCATCCCTCCCTCCCCTGCTCACCAACACACCCACTCTTCTCCTCTGTTCTGGAATTCCCCTACACTGGGGCATCTAGCCTTCTCAAGACCAAGGGCCTCTCCTCCCATTGATGTCCAGTAAGACCATCCTCTGCTACATATGCAGTTGGAGCCATGAGTCCCTCCATGTATACTCTTTAGTTGGTTGTTTAGTTCCTGGGAGCTCTGGGGGTACTGGTTGGTTCATATTAGGGCTGCAAGCTGCTTCAGTCTTTTCCTTAGCTCCTCCCTTGGGGACCTTGTGTTCAGTACAATGGTTGGCTGAAAGAATCCACCTCTGTATTTGTCAGGCACTGGCACAGCCTCTCAGAAGACAGCTATATCAGGCTCCTGTCAGCAAGCACTTTTTGGTATCCACAATAGAGTCTGGGTTTGGTGATTGTATATAGTATGGATGTCCAGGTGGAGCAATCTCTGGATGGTCCTTCTTTCAGTCTCTGCTCCCCACTTTGTCTCTGTATTTCCTCCCATCAGTATTTTTTCCTCTTTCTAAGAAGGACAGAAATATCCAGACTTTTGTTTTCCTTCTTCTTTAGCTTCATTTGGTTTGTGAATTGTATTTTGGGTATTCTGAGTTTCTGGGATAGTATCCACTTACCAGTGAGTGTATACCATGTGTGTTCTTTTGTGATTGGGTCACCTCACGCAGGATGATATTTTCTAGTTCCATCCATTTGCCTAAGAATTTCATGAATTCATTGTTTTTAATAGCTGAGTAGTACTCCATTGTGTAGATGTACCACAATTTCTGTATCCATTCCTCTGTTGAGGGACATCTGGCTTGTTTCCCGTTTCTGGCTATTATAAATAAGGCTGCTATGAACATAGTGGAGCATAAGTCCTTATTTCATGTTGGAGCATCTTCTGGGTATATGCCCAGGAGTGGTATAGCTGGGTCTTCAGGTAGTACTATGTCCAAATTTCTGAGGAACTGCCAAACTGATTTCCAGAGTGGTTCTACCAGCTTGCAATCCCATCAGCAGTGGAAGAGTGTTCCTCTTTCTGCATATCCTCTCCAGCATCTGCTGTCACCTGAGTTTTTGATCTTAGACATCCTGACTGGTGTGAGGTAGAAGATAAGGTTTGTTTTGATTTGCATTTCCCTGATGACTGGGGATGTTGAACATAACTTTAGATGCTTCTCAGCTATTCCTTATTCCTTAGTTGAGAATTCTTTGTTTGGCTCTTTACTCCTTTTTAATAAGACTGTTTAGTTCTCTAGGGTCTAACTTCTTGAGTTCTTTATATATATTGTATATTAGCCTTCTATCAAATGTTGGGTTGGTAAAGATCTTTTCCCAATTTGTTTGTTGCTATTTTGTCCTATTGATAGTGTCCTTTGCCTCATAGAAACTTTGTAACTGCATGTGATGTGATTCTATTTGTCAATTCTTGATCTTAGAACATCAGCTATTGGTGTTCTATTTAGGAAATTTTCCCATGTACCCATGTTCTCAAGGCAATTCCCCACTTTCTTTTCTATTAGTTTAAGTGTATCTGGTTTTATGTGGAAGTCCTTGATCCACTTGGACTTGAGCTTTGTACAAGGAGATAAGAATGGATCAATTTGCATTCTTGTGCATGCTAACCACCAGTTGAATCAACACTATTTGTTGAAAATGCTCTTTTTTTTCACTGGATAGTTTTACCACCTTTGGTTTTTGCCAAAGATCAAGTGACCCTAGGTGTGTGAGTTCATTTCTGGGTCTGCAATTCTACTCTATTTATCTCTCTGACTGTCATTGTACCAGTACCATGCAGTTTTTATGATTATTGCTCTGTAGTACAGCTTGGTGTCAGGGATGCTGATTCCCCCAGAAGTTCTTTTATTGTTAAGAATAGTTTTCACTATCCTGGGTTTTTGTTATTTCAGATGAATTTGAGAATTGCTCTTTTTAATTCTATGAAGAATTGAGTTGGAATTTTAGTGGGGATTGCATTGAATCTGTAGATTGCTTTTTTGCCAGATGACCATTTTTACTATATTAATCCTGCCAATCCATGAACATAGGAGATCTTTTTGTGTTCTAAAGTCTTCTTTGATTTCTTTCTTGAGAGACCTGAAGTTCTTGTCATACAGATCTTTCACTTGTTTGGTTAGAGTCACAGGAGATACTTTATATTGTTTGTGACTATTGTGAAGGGTGTTGTTTCCCTAATTTTTTTCTCAGCCTGTTTCCTTTTAGTATAGGAAGGATCTTGATTTGTTTGAGTTAATTTTATATCTGGCCACTTTGCTGAATTCTGATAGAATTCTGAACTAATACCATCTGGTCCTGAGTTTTTTTGGTTGGGAGACTTTTAATGACTGCTTTTATTCCTTTAGGGGTTATGGGAGAGTTTAGATGGTATATCTGATCCTGATTTACCTTTGGTATTTGGTATCTGTCTAGAAAATTGTCCATTTCATCCAGATTTTTCAGTCATATTGAGTATAAGCTTTTGTAGGAGGATTTGAATTTCCAAAGTTTCTGTTCTTATATCTCCCTTTTCATTTCTGATTTTGTTAATTTGGATATTGTTTCTGTGCCCTCCTGTTAGTCTGATAAGGGTTTATCTATTTTGTTGATTTTCTCAAAGAATCAGCTCCTGTTTTTGTTGATTCTTTGTATAGATCTTTTTGTTTCTATTTATTTGATTTCAGCCCTAAGTTTGATTATTTCCTGCTTTCTACTCCTCTTGGGTAATTTTCTTCTTTTTTTTCTAGAACTTTCAGTTGTGCTGTCAATCTGCTAGTGTATGCTCTATCCAGTTTCTTTCAGAATTGTGAGTTTTCCTCTTAGTACTGCTTTCATTGTGTCCCATAAGTTTGCTTATGGTGTACCTACATTTTCATTAAATTCTAAAAAGTCTTTAATTTCTCTTTTATTTCTTCCTTGACCAACTTATCATTGAGTAGAGAGATGATCAGCTTCCACGTGTATGTGGGCTTTCTCTTGTTTTGTTGCTATCGAAGACCAACTTTAATCTGTTGTGAACTGGTAGGAGGCATGGAACTTTTTCAATATTCTCATATCTGCTGAAATATGTTTTGTGACTGATTATATGGTCAATTTTGGAAAAGGTACCATGAGTTGCTGAGAAGGTATATTCTTTTGATTTAGGATGAAATGGTCTAAAGATATGTTAAATCCTTTTGGTCTATAACTTCTATTAGTTTCTCTGTGTCTCTTTTTAGTTTAGAGTATGGAGTGTCCTTCCTTATCTTTTATGATGACTTTTGATTGTAAGTCAATTTTATCCAATATTAGAATGGCTATTCCAGCTTGTTTCTTGGGATCATTTGCTTGGAAAATTGTTTCCCAGCCCTTTATTCTGAGGTAGTGCTTCTCTTTGACACTGAAGTGGATTTCCTGTATGCAGCAAAATATTTGGTCCTGTGTACTTATCCAGTCTCTTAGTCTATGTCTTTTTACTGGGGAATTGAGTCTATTGATGTTAAAAGATATTAAGGACTAGTGACTGCTGCTTCCTGTTATATTTGATGTTACTTTTATGTTTGTGTGACTATCTTCTTTTGGTTTTATTGAAAGAAGATTATTTTCTTGTTTTTTCTAGGGTGTAGTTTCCCTCCTTGAGTTGGCATTTCTGGCAGAACCTCTCAGGAGACAGTTATTTCAGGCCCTGTGAGCAAGCACATCTTGGCCTCAGTAATAGTGTCTTGGTTTGGTGGCTGCATGTGGGAGGTATACCAAGTGAGGCAATCTCTGGATGGCCTCGGAATATCTTTATGACATCTCACTTGTAAAAAAAACATTAAAAGAATAAATAAATAAATAAATAAATAAATAAATGAATAAATGAATAAATGCACAGCAATCTTTATTGTTTCTGTTTCTTTATATTGTTTTATGTTTATTCTTTAAAACTGATTTAAAATAGATATCATGAAAGTTTTTTTTCTTTTAAAAATGTATGTGTTCCTTAAGAATTTCAAACAATATGTTTGATAATATCCACTTCCAACTCTTTCTAGATTTCTTCCACATCCCTACTGACCCAAATTTATGTTTCATTTTTTAAACTATTGATGCCTATTTGTGTTGTTCAATTTCTCTTGGGCATCTGCCTGCCCTGTAGTTGTGTTGTCTTGTTGACCTACTAAGGTTCATACCATTTTAAAAACAGATGCTCTTCCTTCCTCTTGAGCTTCGTATGGTGAGAAAAAAGCTCAGAATACCCACAATACAACTCACAGATCATGTGAAGCTCACAAAGAAGGAAGGCCAAAAGTGTGAATGCTTCAGTACTACTTAGAAGAGGAAACACAATAGTCACAGGAGGTAGAGGGTGGGAGAGACTTGGGAGGTAGACAGGAGGGGGAGGGGAATAAAGGACAGGCAGGATCAGGTGTGGGAGGAGACTAGGGACATATAAGAGGGTCAGGAAATTGAACAGACATGTGTGGCAATGGGAGATGGGGAACTGGGGGTAGTCACCAGAAAGTCCTAGATGCCAGTAAACCAAGAGGTTCTGAGACCCCAAAGGGATGACATTAGCTGAAATACCCAACAAAGGGGAAAGAGAAAATGTAGAGACCATATCCAGAAATTAGGCACTGCCCCTTGTTGAGGGATGGAGTCACCCACCCATTTCAAAAATATTAACCCAAAAAATTCCTTTCTAATGGAAATAGAGGGACAAAGAGAGAAGCAGAGACTAAAGAAAAGGCCATCCAGAGACTGCCTCATCTGGAGATCCATCCCATATGTAGCCACCAAACCCTGACCCTATTGCTGATGCCAAGAAGAGTTTGCTGACAGGAGCCTAATACAACTGTCTCCTTAGAGGCTCTGCTAGAACTTGACCAATACAGATGCAGATGCTCACAGCCAACCATTGGACTTAGCATGGGATCCCCAATGGTGGAGTTAGGGGAAGGAATTAAGGAGCTGAAGATGTTTTAACCCCATAGGAAGAACAACAATATTAAACAACCAGATCCCCTGAAGTCCCAGGGACTAAACCACCAACTAAAGAGTATACATGGAGAGATCCATCCTGCATATGTAGCAGAGGATTGCCTTATCTGGCATCAATGGGAGGGGAGGCTCTTAGTTCTGTGAAGGCTCAAGGCCCCAATGTAGGGGAATACTAGGTTTGTGAGGTTCGATTGGGTGGATGTGTGTAGGAGTACCACACAGAAACTGGGGAGGGGGATAGGACAGGGATTTGGGGGGGGGGTCTGGAAAAGGAGATAAAATTTGAAATATAAATAAAGAAAATATCCAATCAATTAAATTATATAGAATAAAAAACGTATTCTGACCTTCAGGGCAGGAGAAAAAATATTGAAATTTATTGTTTTAGAATCATGGTTTTCTGTATATCTAAAATGTCATTGCCAAATTTAGGGTAAGAGCATTTGCACCAATGTTAAGACTGGAGATTTTGTTGTGGTTTATAATTAGGTCTATGCTTAACTTTGATGATTTTTAATGAAAATGTGAAATTTTAGCACTTACACATGCATAGCACACACACACATACACAGATGCCCCCCCACAGAGGGAGATAAAGAGAGAGAGAGAGAGAGAGAGAGAGAGAGAGAGAGAGAGAGAAACAGAGACAGAGACAGAGACAGAGAGAGATAGAGTGAAACAGAGAGCAAAAGAGATTATTTTTCCCTAAAATATATTTCTGATTTTATTGATACAATTTGTTAGAAAGAACCTCTGCTCCTGTATAGAAGCTAAGTTTCAATACTATGTGTGTCTGGACTATATTGCTATCATATATGACTTGTCTTTTATTAAAACAATATCACAGTTGATATTACAGTGATCCAAATGGCCATTTTATACATCAACATTTTATTGCCTATTTTCTACTTTTTATGTTTCCAAGAAGATTCAGAATTAATTTAATGATGTAGTTAAAATAACTTCCTGGGATTTTTTTTTCTATTTTTTTTTTTTTTTTTTTTTTTTTTTTTTTTTTTTTTTTTTTTTT
>JADRCD010176899.1:9213-24017 GCA_019843815.1 Montemys delectorum
TGTGTGTGTGTGTGTGTGTGTGTCTTCTTGGTTGAATGTTAGAGTGCTGCATACCATAAGAAATTCATCCATTTCATTTAGTTGGGATAGTGTTTGAAGCATCTCCTGGCACTCTTCTGTATTTCATTGATGCCTTTGTGGTCTTCACCACTCATTTTCTTAATGCCAGGCTTTCCTGCACTTCTCTTGGTTTTGGTTGAAGGTTTGACAACATTATTAACCTGCTCAAAGAACTAATTACCCATCTCATTGTTTCCTTTCACTGTTTTATTTTCATTTCTATTTTATTAATTTCCCATCTACTTTTTTTGTTGTTGTTTGTTCTTTTTCTTCCCAGGCCTTAAAGTTCATGATTAACTTGTTTATTTGGATTATCTTTGATTTCTTTAATCTAGGCATTTACCCTTATAAATGTGCCCTGGATCATAGTCTTCAATTTATCTCACAGATTTTGGTAGGTCATGTTTTCATTTTAGTTCAATTCCAGAAGATTTTAAATGTCGTCTTTCTATTTTTGCCATGATGTATTCATTATGCAGTAGTGTGCTGTTTACTATTCATGACTGTGTGTATTTTTTTGTGTTCTTTATGGCTGGTGGTATCTGCTTTAATCCACTGTGGTTAGCTAAGGTACAAGAAGGTACCTAAGTTTTCTGGGTTGTTGGGACTTGATTTGTTTTTACCACAGGACATCTCTTCATCTATTTCAGTGATTCTGAATCAGAGGGGTGCAGTCTACCATTATCGTTAAAACAAGTTTACGAGGATGGAATTTAAAGAAGAACATCTCGGATATATAGAATTCAGATGGTGGTATTTAACTGGCACAAACTAGATCAAGCTATCAGATGGCATTTCCCGTCAATTGACCTTTTCCAGGTCAATATTGTAACATAAGTCACAACTCAACTAAAATAAAATCCATTTTGGTGAAGTAGTTTACTAATTTTAAGTTTACTTTCCAGTATTTGTTAAGAGAAAGTAGAATTGTGGTTGTTTTTTTTTTTGTTGTTTTGTTTTTTTGATGATGGTGTTAGGAATTGAACCCAGGGACTTGTATATCCTAGGCAAGTGCTATCTTACTGATATACACAGTTTTGGGTTTTGGAGACAGAGTCTCACCAAGTAGCCCAGGATGGTTTTGAACCCAGAGAGATAGACTTGCCTCTATCTCAGAGTGCTGGTATTAAAGGCATGAACCACCACACCTGGTAGGTACATCTTTAGTCTTTATAGGTAGATTTCTAACTGGCAACTTTCATCTTTCTGGGCAATTGCTAACAGTATGTGCATATACACACTTACCGAACTGAAATCAGACCCTCAAGTGAATTTTGCTGGTAGATAATCCAAAACAGCTGTTTACCTCTAAGTACAATAAGGCGGGGCTGTAAAATGGAGTCAACATTCTTCCAGCTGTAAAGTTGGAAGAATGCATAGTAAGCATTGGGGTGGCAGGCATGGGGATCTTCTGGTTTGGAGCATCTCTGCTTGAAGATTTTGTGTTAGGAACAACAGTGCATAAATTAAGGTACAGACGTGAGGACTCAGAAGACCAGAATTTGACCCAGATAAATTTGAGCAGTATATTGTGACTTGAGTCACTATTTGAAGTAAGTAAACTCTCATGAAATAAAAGTTGGCATGTTAATTCCTGATCTTGTTTTCACCTGTGTACAGCTTTGAGACACCCCCCCCCCCAAAGGCCAATTCAGGTACTTAGCACAGAGGAGATGAATTAACCAGAGATTAAAACTTGGCCTTGGCAGTAAGCTTCATTGGCCTTCATTGACAGGGCCTGTTTTGGTTGTTGTTGTGGTTGTTGTTGTTATCTTTCAAGCATTCTTGTTGAAATTTATCTTTGCTAAAAAATTTTCTTTTAGCTTTTTATTGGTTCTCTGTGAATTTTCATATCATGCACCCAATCCTACTCATTTCCCTCTCCCCTCATACCTGCCCTCCACCCTTGCAACCTCCTCCAGAATAGAAAAAAAAATCTTGCTGTGAAAGATGTAGCATATCATATTGTGTCTCATGGTACACCTTTTGTCCACACTTCTTTGCTTGCAAATGTTCATTGCAATGACTCTTTCGAGGCCTCTGGCTTCTGCTACACTGTCAACACTTGGAACTCACTGGAGATCCTTTAAGATATCCTTTTGTTGCCCTGTGTCATGGAGATCCTGTAGTTTTGGATCTATAGGACCAGCCCCTGAATGCACTACAGCAGTTTATCAATGGAGTAGATGCTGATGTGGGCCAATTCAAAGCCCTGCGCCTGGACCTGAGATGTATTTGAGCTGGCCAGACTCTCCTGCTCTCATGTCTTACTAATACACAACTGCCCCCACCCAGATAACCGGGACCAGCACTGCCCTGCTGCCCAGGTGAGGTGGAGGACCCGCTCCCCGGAGTGATGCAGCCATCGAAGGACATGGCCAATTCTCTCACTCTCATGACCCTGGAACCAGCTCTCCTGCCTGCCATAGATGGCAATGGATGAGAAAGGGGAGGAAGACCACTTGTCTGTAGCCCCATCTAGGAGAGCAGGGTTGGCTCTCCTGGTCCCATTCTCTAGGAGTTGGGTAACTTGAAACCCTAATATCCAGGGCCAGCTCTAATGTGCTTCCCAGGTGAGGTGCAGGAGCTGCTCTCTGGAGTGCTATAGCGGGTGAAGAGGCAGGGCCAGTTCTGCTCTCATGAAGCTGTCAGGGATGTCAAACCTCCAGCCCATTGTTGGTCAGAATAAAAGGAAAGAAAGAGGAGCTCTCTTTTGGTGATATCACCACACTGGGGATAAGAGGTATGGTTGGCTCTCCTGCTTTTGTGCTCCTGAGAATGGCTCGTTCTCAACCCCCACCTCCATGGTCAGCACTTCTGTGCTGGATAGGGCTTGGTTTTTCTTTACTCTCCATACAGATGGTAGAAATTTAAGTCATAAAGCACTTCTAAAAAAAAAATGGAGATTACAGAAAAATGCTGTCTCAACTATGTGGCATTTAAAATCAATTACTAACCTTTTAATGATTTTTAACCTTTTAATGTCTTTTAAATATATCACTCTATAGCTCTTGAAGGTTAAACTGAGATAGATATATTACAATGATAAGGTTTTTTGTCTCCTATAAACTTAACAAAAAATTTTCAGAACTTGTAATTCACTGTGTCTGAACTTCTATGTCAGAATGTAATCAATAGATTCTAACCATGTGATGATATTCTAAAAAGGCAAACTTGATTGAAGAACACTCTAGAAGGCCTTAAAGTGGCTTTTCTGTTAAGTGTGTGGCACAAGTGACTTGAGGGCACAGGATACTCATGTCCTAGGCTTTGTATTTGCTGCCACCAGAAACTTGTCATGAGCTTCGTATTTAAACTGTGTATTTGTTTTCAGTGCTATGAGCCTTCAGGACTTCACCAGAGTCCACACAACCTTTGTATGGCGGCTGATTGGTTCTTTATGGCCTATCAATATTCACATTAACTTGGGGTTGGTCATATAATCACTTGCCATCTTATGAACTTGTGCAATCAAACAGAATTTTATATTAAATAAAAAGGAAGAGAGGAGGGTGGGCACTCTAGTGTTGGGGATGCTTTGAATATATCAGTTAGAAGTATTTGATCTTTAATGTTATTCATTTCTTCTCTGTTCATTTATGTCTAAACAATGAGTCCATTGGTGAAACTAGAATGCTAAAGTCACCTAATGATAATTAATATGTTGAGATCAATCTGTTGCTTTAAATTTCATAGCTTTGTTTTATGAAGTTGGCTGTGTCAGAATTTGGTACACACATTTTAAGCCTGTAATGCTTGTTGTTGAACTGTTCTCTTGATCAGTATAATGGGGCCTTCTTTATCTTCTCTGAGTAGCTCTGGCTTGAAGTTCATTTTGTCAGGTATTTTCTACTCATTTCTTAGTTCTATTTACTTAATATACCATTGTCAATCAGTTTACTTTCACATGTTTTCTATTGGATTTATATGTAAAGTGTGTCTCTTGAAGTCAGCAAATGATGAATACTGGTTTAATTTCAGTCTGTTGGTCTGTGATCTTTGATTAAGGATTTGAGGCCACTGATGTTCAATATTGTTATTGAAATATATGAATTAATTCTGACATTTTTAAATTTTATAATCTCTTTAGTTTCATTTTTGTTGTTGTTTATTGGTTTTGTGTGTATTTAGGTTTTTTCTTCCTTTGTTTAGTTATTGACCCAACATCTACAGTCTTTCAGAAATTTTACTACACTGACCAAGCCTGTCTAGTTTGTGAAGCCTGCATTGGAAAATAAGCTGTTATTCTAGTATTGCCTGCCTTTGTGTGTGATTTGATCGTCCTTGCATCTTTTAATAGTGTTTCTTTAATTTGTATGTTTACTGAATTGATCATTCCATAACACAAAGAACTTATTTTGTAGTCCTGTCAAATGGGTGTCCTGTATCCCTCTTGTACCTTAATAAGGACCTTTTTTCTTAGATCTTGAAGTTTTTGTGCTATGACTTAATTGAAAATATGTTTTGTTCCTTTAACCTGAGTTTTCTCTCCTTCTATGTCCATTGACCATGGACTAAGTCTTTTTTATAGTGCCTCATTGTTCCTGTGTGTTCTAGTCAGGGCTTTCATAGATGCGTCATTTTTCTTTGAATGAGCCATTGAATTCCCTATCATATCCTCCAACCTTTATAATCTGTCTTCCACTTGATCCATTCTGTTGCTACAGCTTTCCATTGAGTCTTTAATTTTTTTTTGTTTTCTTTATAACCTTTCTCCTTATCATTTCTATTTTCATATCTTGAATTGTTTTATTTGTTTTATTTAATTTATTTGTGCTTTCTTGAACATACAGTTACTTTTTGAAAACATTGTCTCTTGTGTCATCCTCAGGGAATATTACTATGAAGTATTAATTATTGTTTGAGCTGCATTGTCTTGGTTTTTTGTCTGCTTGTATTTTGCAATGGGACTTGGACATCTAGGGTTATGTCACTGGCCTTGTATTTTGATATGTATATCTCACCCACATTTAGAGTAGACATTTGTATCTCCATATGCAGTCACTCCAACTGGTCAAGCTTTAGACCAACTGAGTGGTGGTTGAGGCTCAGATTGGGGGCCATTCACTGTTGATATTTGGTGTGTGTATTGGGATATCAGAAATTTTCCTAGCTCCTCTAGGGCAAAGTACAACTTCTGGCCACATAAACAAATGGTCAAGTTGTCAGATCCTATAGAAGATATATGTGAGATTCTTCACTGCAGGTGGTAGCGTCTTAGATCATGATGACATTGGGTAGTGCTCCATGTGGGGGACATATATGGCTCTCTCTAGTTCTTCAGATGGCAAGGGCTGACTCCCAAGGGGTTGAATGATGTTATCTGTGGGAGGCACACAGTTCTTTATAATGCTCAAGTGTTGAGAATGGAGCTTAGGTTTGTTATCAGAGTTACCTGAGAGATGCACATGGCTCTGAGCATATTGTTTGAGTGGCAGAAGCTGGGTTCACAGAAAGAATAGGACAGTACTACTCATGGGTGATGCACAGCTTTGGTGATGATTCTCGGTGTCTCGAGCTCTACCTGTGAGTGGTCTGGAATCCTTTCTTACACAATAGTGTATGCATATCCATCAAAATTCTCACACATACACACAGAGAGACAGACAGAGACAGAGACAGAGGGGGGAAGGGAGATGCACATAGGAAGTTCTAAATGCTAAGATTTGCACATACAGACACACAGACACACACACTCATGCACAAACACACACACACACACACAAACACACACACTGACTAATGCACATCTCATCACCTTTCTGGTGAGAATCCATTAGAAAAACCCCTTTTGAACACTGAAAAGGTGAGCCAGGGGGCAGGCCATCAGGAGGTTATTTTGTGGGTTGGTTTAATTTACGGGGTTTATTTGTATCCTCTACAGTGCAGCGGGAAGCTTTGTAAATGGTGTTCACAGGCACTAAGCTGTGGTAACTGAACTGATGAGTTAAAGACTTGACTGAACATTTAATGTTGCTTATTAAATAATTATGATGAGGTTTGATGAATGGCTCTGATTCTCTGAACTTCCAACTGAGATTTTCAGCATGAGTTTCATTAAACAGAGGAGGATGGTGCCTGCTGCAACCCAGCTGCAAATGAGCTGGTGAGACATTTTAACTGGAAATCTTCAGATGTGAATAATTCAACCTATCTTGGTCTATTTTTCTTGGTCTAAAAACTAGTATTTCATTTTCATTTGATGATGAAGTGGAGGCAAATCATACCATATCTATGGGGCTTTCTAAAAGATCATCACAAGCTACTCCACATGTAATTTATGAAAAATTAATCTACATTCTTTGTGCCATGAAGAATCCTATTCAACTAAAAAAATAAGTCTTATTCTGTTATGTCAATCATCTCATAAGATTATATTAGGTAACAGATACCCAATGCAGAAGAACTGAGAAATATAGCAACTTATTAACATTACTGTTTCAAAGCCAAGTTTGTGTGCTACATGGTATGTACCTTTGAAATACCCCCCTATATTGTGAAAAGTACTTACTAAATCATTCAACAATATAATTTCAAATAAGGGGGCCTTAGAAATGCATGGATTTTATACTAGATCTTAAACATTTTAAGCAGCCATATGTTGGGTTGGTGACAAATACAATTTATGTATCTACTTTCAATTTGCATTTGTGGTTTTGTTGTTGAAAGTTTTTATAAAGATCATGCTAAATTTCTCCACTGCAAGGGTGGGAAAGTAGTCTGCCACATGGGAGGGAAGATCACTGGGATTTGTGACAAACAGGATACCTTCAGGGAGCAAGTAGAATAGGATAGTTAAGTGTGTGGGTTCTAGAACTGTACTGCCTGGTTTTGTGTGTCAACCTGACCAAAGTTACACTCAACAGAGGAAAAAGGATCATCGCTTGAGGAAATGCCTCCATAAGACCCTGCTGTAAGGCATTTTCCCAATTAGTGATCAATGCAGGAGGGCCTAGCCTATTCTGTGCCATCCCTGGGCTGGTGGTCATGGGTTCTATAAAAAGGCAGGCTGAGCAAGTCAGGGGGAGCAAGCCACTAAGTAGCACCCTCCATGTCCTCTGCATCAGATCTTGTCTCCAGATTCCTACCCTGCTTGAGTTCTGGTCCTGACTTTCCTAATGATGGACTATGGTCTAGAAGGGTAAGTCAAGTAAACCCTTTACTCCCCAGCTTGCTTTTTGGCCATGATGTTTCATCACAGCACTTCACTAATTTAGTCTCCATATCAAATCTCACTCCACATGCTGTAGGGAGGAGCTTGTGCCTGGCAGCCACAAATCCATGTCTTAAGCATCTAAAACCTAGACCTAGACAATTCCTGATTGACCCCATCTGAAAGAGAAAGCTATCGAACCCTGGGTGTGCTCAAGCTGGAAATTATTTGATTCAGGTAATACCTCTCTGCTTTAATATAATTTTTAGCTCTTAAGGATATTTAGTTAGTTTATATTTTCATAAAGCTAATTTAAACTATTTTAATGTGGGACCTCAATGCAGAACATACCATATAATCTGCTGAATTTTCAGTGACTTAGAAACACTGATTAGACTTATTCTGATTTTTCTGACTAATAAATAAAAATTGACTGACTGAGTGACTAAATTTGATTTCTTTTTATGTTAATCCAAACTAGTCAAGAGGATTTAAAATATTTGCAGGATCTCAGCAAGTTGTTCAAGCTACTCCTGAACTTAACAATCCTCAGGCCTCAGATCCAAGGTAGCTGACATTTCAACATGTGCCACACCACATCTCACTTTATTATTTTTCATTTCTCAATTCATAATTATAGAGAGTTGCTTTCTTTTTTATGTAAATCATACACAGTACCTTGATTTTATCTTTTATCTTTGGACTAATGAGGGGGAAATCTTCCTTTTTCTTTTTTCCATATCAGAGCCCTTTTTTGTGCCTGGGTAGTAGTTCCCAGGATTTCTTTTCTATTGCACATATTATTCATGTTTTATACAATCACAGATGAGCAACTCCCTTTATTTGATGGGTGGGTCTCATAGGAACTTCTGCATTCTACTTAGTTGGGGATTTGTTTATTTATGTTTTAGAGAAGAATACAAATAAGCAGAGTGATGCCCACACATGCTCACTGAAGGCTGTGAAGCGTGATCAAATTGTCAGTTTGAATTATAGAATAAATATCATGATAGGCTATTCTTCAACTCATGATCGGTTAAATGGACCACTTTTGTCCCACATTTACTACTATCTCTTTAATAAAACAAAATTAAATTAAAACATGGGTGCAGTTTATAGCAAGTATAGCGTATGTATTTCCTGATCCAAATGCTCACTTTGTTTATACTCTTTAGCCAAGATCAAATTAAAGAGCAAATAGAAAGCAAAAATATCCAACATATGGTAATGTTGCATCAAAGGGGGGGGGGGAATTAAGGTAGCTTAGATTTTACAGACAGCAACAATAACACGATTCTTCCCCGGGGGCTATTGTTTGGTGGCACCCATATTGACATACCAGTGAAAAGATCAGGAAGTAAATAGACTCATAACTTCAATGAGATTACTTAAAGTTTTAAGGTGTCCTTCAACTGCCTTCCTGGAAAGCTGGCCAGTTCTGCCTTTGAAGAAAGCCATGAATCTTGCAAAATGTAAACACAGTGATTAGTGAAAGAAAGCCAAATTTTATCATTTTCTTCCATATTCCACTTTGACCAAATACCATATCACATAATAAAAAAGTCCCATAAACCAAAACTTCCCTGCCATGTTCTTATCTGAGAGATAAGAACCTTGGCAGCCACAGTGTGATACTGCAGGAGGGGTACAAAGCACCAGAGGAGAAAGAACCAATTGACTAAAGAACCTATCGTTCCAAGAATTATGAGATTCCAGTTGCTACAATAACTGTGATGTCCAATAGATAACAATAAAGTATTCCAAGTCTTATTCCTATCTAAGAGTTTCGGGCAAGCCCTTCAGTCTTTAGGCAAGCAATAGACAGATTTCAATAGCATTCAGATCACATTCCCCGTTTGCTCTTTTTAAAACACAGCAACCAGACAAAGGGAATAGTTGCTCTCATTTCACAGGGTTCTCCTGGACATGATAGCCTATTGGCTAGTGTTTTTAAAGTTTCAGGAGAATGGAAAGAGCTGGTACATTTCTTCTTCTGAACTAAAATATCATGTTTACAATCATATGGAAGAAAGTCTTTACAAAGTGCTCTCTGTGAGCAGATAATTGCCTCACATTCATGTCAGCAAGGTAGAAGGGAGGCAGTAACAAGTGTATTGATCACCATCAAGGCACAACGGCCATAAAACATGCTAATGCTTTATCCCAGTGAATATTCTCATAGTTGATCATAATGGACAGGCAACATAAAACTTTCAGTCGTGGTGAAATGAGAAATTACATTTTTTTTTGTTTGGTTGGTTTTGGTGGCAGTGATTTGTCATACTTTGATTTGGGATGTTCTTATATTTAACCATTTCCTTTATTGACTATATTCTGTGGCCACAGCATAGACTTGTAAGAGCTGAGCATGAGAATTAAGAGCCTGGCAAGAAGGCAGCCCAGAGATCAGAGATTGAAAAATAAAAAGGCATCTAAGGTCAAACTCAGTGTCGCACTCTGACCAAGTCTCCCATTGGGATTAATCTAACTTCCAGAATTCCCAGGAGATGCCTAGACCTCAAGTCCTTCATTTGCCACAGGTGAGTGGCCATGGCTCAGTATTGATGGTACTTAGAGCCAAAAATTAACGTTCTTGATAATGTTAATGTTAATTTACCTTTGAAATTAACTCACTGATAAATAACACCCACAACTGTAGTCATCTCTCCACAAAAGCATCACTTTTCCCCTTAAAGATATTTGAACATTTTACTCTACACACGCACACACACACACACACACACACACACACACACAGAGAGTATTATAACTGATGTAAAAATTGTACAAATCAGTGAATATTTTATATATATGTATATATATATATGAGTAGGCAATACATTTTCATTCAGAATAATATATCCATTTTATAAATTTAAAAATAAGGTGTATATCCACAATCAGACATTTTATTATACTAAGATACTTTTTTGATACTGTTAAATATATTTAGTAGTGATATAATGCCAATATCCATTTGTAAAGATCATTTAAATCTCTGGAAGACAATCATCCTTTTGTAGACTATTGTTAAAAACAGCCTAAATATTTTTACATGAAGAAAATAATAATGTATGATGATATGAATAAAGATAAGAGTAGTACAATGCTCAAATACCTCACAGATCTTTGAAATGGGGAAGGGTAGCGAGTCAGTAACCCAGGAAAGAAGTAACTATTTTCCTCTCTCCCAGCCCCCCAGCCCCCAGCAACACAGGGACAGTGACTCCTGATCCTTATTAGCGTAACACCAGAATGTTGTGCTACATCATCCCAGTGAGGCAACTGAAGTATAGAAAAGATCTTCTGCTCATGGAGATGAAAGGGTTAAGTAGGCTTTGAATTGAATTTAAACCATGAGACCGAATTGATGCTTCTCCTTTATTGTTCAGAAGCCAATAGAAGCTCCTGATCCAATCCATTCCATTTATTTCTGTCACGCTGAGCTAAAGGATAGAGAGCTTTCTTACTCTAATAAGTGAATAGCCCTGCCTCCCTCATTGCTACTGCATCTTTGCTGACCTATATTTCTCTCATATGGATGGATCACCGCGACTGAGTTCGACAGACGCTATAATATCATTATGCAAATGCAGGCTCCGTGCCACTTAGGGATCTCATGGACTGATCACTTCATTATCAGCCTTATCAGAAACTACAGGAGGATTGTGTTCCATACTCAAGGAGATGAGAACATAATTTAAATGAAGTAGTTTTCTGTCTGACTCTTCTGTGGCTACAGTGGCAGAGGAGGAGGGCTGGCCATAAAAGCCCGATAGCAATAGACACTGCTGAGCTGGCTTCCTGTGCTCTGCCCTCAGAGCCCATGATATGACACCAGGCAGCACGGGCTTTTGTTCACCTGCTGTCATATGCCCTTAAAAAGTGTCTGCCTTAGAATAGAAGCAGTTTAGCTCTGTGCCTGGAGAGGCAGGTTGTTTAGAAAAACCTCTCAAACCTCAGGATCAGAAGGGCTGGATTCTGCATACGGGGATCATGGCGAGATATTGAATATTTTACATTATTCATTTTTTTAAAAAAAAAATCAGTTGACCTATTTAGAGCTCTTATCTATAAAATTGGGAATGTAATAAAGTCTGTATTTAAAGACCCTCTTAGCAATAACATTCTTCTCTTACCTGGAATATTAATTTGAAATGATTTGTCAAGGTTTTTTTTTTGTATAAATATAAAAAATGGCCATTGATAAAACATGGCTGTATTAAATCACACAAAAGGCAGTTATCCCAAGTTTCTATGAGAATGGTACATATGAAAGTGTAACTTTTATGCTGTAGACTATGAAATGTAATATGGTGTTATTACTACCAACAAATTAAGAACTAATCATATGAATACAGCTTATAACACTCACCTCTGTGTGCTGGGGCCTGGCCTAAGTACTCAGCACCGGGATTTACATCTAGCCTACAATACATCTTCATATGTCTTTTTTCTGGAAATGTCTCACTTGCACAGACAATCACCCATTTGTCACCTCACCTGGTTAATTGTATTGTGGTGTACATAACACTGAGGTCAGCCATTGTGACTGGATGTCTCCTATCAGGAATATAGTCGTTACTTCTTTACATTTGCCTTCGGCTCTTGGCTATTAGAAGAAGGAGCCACTACCTTTTGTTTGTTTCCATGTGCCGTAGTCACTAAGGACAATGTGCCTGGCATATAGCACAGGTCCAAATGGACTGGATAACAGAATCCTCTGGACAGGGAGTTTGGTGAAGATGGCCCCATACATGAGGGCTGTAAGAAGTGAACAATGTCCTAAAAGAAGACTTCTCCAAAGGCATAGCGCCAAGAGTTGTCTGTTGGAGGAGAAACTGATCTGTTTTCCTTAGGCCAACTTTAATCAACAAAGCCCTCCAATTTTTAATTTTTTTAATTGGAAATATTTCATATAGCATACTTTGATTATATTTTCCCCTCCTCCAACTTCTCTCAGATCCTCATTACCTATACTCCCATCTTTACGGTCATTCTCTCTGTTGCTGTCTCTCTCTCTCTCTGTCTCTCCCCTCTCTGTCTCTCTCTGTCTCTGTCTCTCTGTCTCTGTCTCTCTCTGTCTCTCTCTGTCTCTCTGTCTCTCTCTGTCTCTCTCTCTCCCTCTCTCTCTCTCTAATTAACAAGTAGAAAACTCCAGTCCTAGGGATCTACAATTCGACTTGAACAGCTTTCAACAATGGCATACAATGTAAAGTTTACACTTACTCTTTTATGTTGAGAAACAATTCTACTGAAGTTGGAAAAGCCTGCATCAGATGTGAATTTGTATGTATTGGCTTCAAGTCAGATAGACAAGAAAGCACCATAGAAACTCTGCCAGAAAGGTTTCAGCCACTTCCATAGATTCATGTCAAACTTTCAATTGAAGTACTTAGAGTCCACCAGCTTGTTTCAACTTTTTCTTAGAGTTCTAAAGCAGAAACATTTGTAGACACATAAAATACCTTTCTTCAACAAGGGAGTAAAAGGGCAAACAGAGAAGTGACATAAAGTTTAATTCCTTCATTTTCAGTTGAGTGGGTCATAAACTTGAATGTGGATATAGTGGCACACAACTGTAATCCTAGAATTTGTAAGGCCAACTCATGAAGATTTTGTGTTTGAGACTAGCCTTGGATACAAACGACAAAATAACACTAAAGACAGAGTGTTTGACATTGAAGAACTTTCAATTGTCATATTTCATTCTTTGACAAAAAAAAATGAAAATAAGTAATGCTAGAAAATCCCTTCATAGATTCTCAAATTAATCACCTTCTCCCTACTCTTAGTCTACTATTGCTATTCCAACACCTCCAACTATGGGATGTCAAAGCTCTTAAAAATCCTTTAACAGGGTTGTACGTCTATCAGTTTTCAATTTTCATCTACATTAGGTTACTCGGGGAGCTTGTTCCTGTCCCTTCTTAGTCCCGGTACCCCACCACAGAGACCACGGGTTGGGCCAGCGATCCCTGGGGCGCTGGGCTGACCCGGAGTCTGTGCCAGGAGTCCACATGGCACAGCAGATTGTCCTGGAAAGGGCCTCTGCACAGCCTATGTTCCATAAGCCCAGGATGGTGAGCTTCGAGGACGTGGCTGTGTACCTTGAGGTGATGCGTGAGACCTATGGTCTCCTGGGCTCTCTCAGAGTCGGAGGTGTCAAACCCGCGCTCATCTGCTGGGTGGGGGAAGAGGACGAACTGTGGGGACCTGGTGCCCAGGATCCAGAGGTGTCCATGTGCAAGACAGAAGTCAACTCAGATTGCAGACATGAGGAGGAAAGGAAGAGACCAGGCGAAGAGACCGAGACAACTCAAAAGGCATTTTCTGCAGGAGCTGGGCCGAAGGAGCCACAACTCTCATTTGCTGGCCCCTCTAGCAACTTGTATCTGCTGTCCAGGGACCCTCACTCAACAGGGGCAACCCACCTCTAGTGGTGTTCAAGCCATAGTCCTAAGGGCCAATCAGCATCATGGGTGCCGAGTTGGGGAAGAGTTTTGCCCAGCGGCCCACATTGGTGGAGCGCCTGTACACTCACACAGGTGAAAAACCATTCCGTTGCCCTGACTGCAACAAGTCCTTCGGTCTGGCATCTTCCCTGAGCACACCCCAGGCCATACACCGAGAGGAGCAGCCTCATCGCTGTTCTAACTGTGGCCGGCCTTCACACAGCGTTCTGCACTCACAAGCCATCTCTGTGTCCACACTGGGGAAGCCTTACTATTGTGCTGATTGTGGACGTTCCAGCATTACGCAGAGATACTCCAGAATTGTGGGGGGTGGTCTTAAAAATGCCAACATAGAGGGTGAAATATGTACATTGTTTGAATCCCAGTGACTTGAACCTGTGGCATCCTCCAGGAGTCACAGACTATCTAGCTAGTGCTGGTCCTGAGCACAGGGTACTGTCTACTCGGTGGTTACCAGATGCATTTGCACATCCTGGGATCCTCTTGCTGTCTCCGCGTCTATTGGGCTGAGTTGGGAAACCCCATTAGATCGCCATAAGAAGCAATGGCAGTTTCCTGGCTCACAAGTATTGAGAAGATAGAGATTGAAGAGAACCTTGTTGAAGTCATTGCGTCTTTAATGCAGAGGCTAAAAGACTTGATGGCTTTGTGTGAATTGAGCCATCTGCATTCTCAGGGATTGAGTTACTGGTCAAGACCCTGGTGTGGTGTTGCCTGCCTGTGATTCCCGCTCTGGGGAGGTAGAGACAGGAAGATGAGGAATTTCAGACCCATTTTGGATCACTTGAAACTGCATCTAAGGATAATAAGAGGGAAATTAACTGAGAATTAAAAATCAAAGAACCGCACCCTCCACCCCCAAGATATCTAGCTTCTCTTGAAGAAAAAATATCTGAAATAATCAGCCAAGCAAACAAGAAAAAAAATCCTTTACCAGGACTCATCCCATCACTCTCAAACAACTGTTACATTCCAAACATGTGTCGAAGCTTCTGCTCAAACTCTAGTGGCATAAGAAGATTAATATACTGTGATTCCTATCCTGTGGATTGTGAAAATTTCACATAACAACAAAAGATTAGCCAGTCACACACACACACACACACACACACACA
>JADRCD010176901.1:18112-35058 GCA_019843815.1 Montemys delectorum
ACGTAAGAGAGAGAGAGAGAGAGAGAGAGAGAGAGAGAGAGAGAGAGAGAGAGAGAGAATTGTACGCATTTTAAGATTTACTCTTGGGGGGGACAGGACTACAGAACTGCCAGAGCTGTGAAGCATACGATCAAGTGTTTGTCTCACCAAAGTGGAGAGGAGGTGACCCTGAAGAAACTGTCACTATGATTAAGGTTGTTGCTAGCAGCAATGGTAGGAGCTGCCCAGGAGGGGAAAGAGTAGCCCATGTGTGAGGCAGCATTCTTTAATACTGGGCAGAACAGTGCATGAGTCACAGGATGGGTCAGGGTCTCATAGAAAAATTGGAGCAGAAGAAACTAATCTAAATTACAATATGAGAGCGAATGTTCTTTGAAAAAAGCATTTGTGAACTTACAATTAGGTACATAATTAGTGTGCTTATTTAATAAGGTAATACTTATTTTTCCTATAAAAAGCCTAACAAGTTGATGATGCATCTCACAACACTCAATCCAAATGAAATATGTAAGATATAAGGCCAAAGGGTATTTTATCTTGGCTAGTAATCATAAAGATACAGAATTAAAAATTGGACAGAAAGACTGAGGAGATGTGGTGATCACAGGGATTTAGTTAAATCTACTAACTGTCCCAGCCTCAACGTCAGAGCAATAGTGAATTGGCTATGGTTCAAATTACTGTCTTAGGTTCATAGTTCCTGGCTCAGGATTCACAGATCTCCTGTTGACTGTGAATTGAGTTGATGATCAATTTCAGGCTAATGACTTTAATCATTACAAGTGCTCTCTCAGGGGATGCTGAACTGTTAGGAGGCCTGGGTATTAACAGCATGACTTTTTAACATTTGGCAGGGAAAGGCAGGGATGGAAGAATAAGGAGAAAGAGAAGAAAGGATGGAAGAGTCTGAAGATAGGAAGTGGGGTGTGCAATGCTGTCTGTGAGCAACAGCAGCTATGATTGCTTGCACAGGATGTACACAGGTCTGAATCTATAAACATTTGATCACATTTGGGGAAGGGGCTAAAGGAGCTCAGTTCCTCCCAAATGGCTACGGGTTGAGCCAGTGGATAACTATACACTGTCCTTACAGGAATGGGTTTGGTTACATTCAATGAGTGACAAAGGAAAAAAAAAAGGCATAAAAATGACATGGGATGCTTCCGAGAGGAGGAAACAGTGTGGATGGGAGGGGGGAAGAGAGAGAGAGGAATGAATATGACTAGAATATGCTATAAATATGTATAAAATAAGTTAATTTTATAAAAAATAAAGAATTCTGCAGCTAGTTCAAAACACTAGATATCTTCTGTCTTCAGCCTGAATGACAATGACTGGATTGTGACACGGAAAGAAGGGGTTTTGTGACTAATTAGTCACATCAAAGATGGGGTGCTACTTGAGGTAGATCGAAGGTTACAAATGCGAGTGCTGTAAACACAGAATGTTTCCTGTGGTTAGATACAGATGAGGGATTCTGAGACATGAGGGTGATGGGAGAAGACATTCTGCATGCCTGAGATGGAGTGTGCAACGGTGGGAGGGTCTTGGCACTGGACTTTAAGAAGAAAGAGGGATATAGGCAGCAGCTAAGGAGGAAATAGGAAAGACTATCACATAACTGCAAAACCAAGCAAGTCTTTCAGTGGCAGAAATGACCTTAGCATAGAAGCTTACTTGGCCAATCTTTTCAGCATTATGATTAAGTGAGCCAATAGCCAAGCCATGCCACCCTGAGGCCTCTGCCTAAGGAACTGTAAGATTAAAGGGAAGAAAAAAAAGGTTTGAGGTTTCTAAATTTGTAGCACTTTTAAAATTCAGCAATATAAACTCATCATCCAAAGGCTTTTGCTCAGTTTAATGCAGTAGCCTTCATTTCTTCAGATTAAAGAAGGGGGGGGGGTGAGAGAAAAAAGGAAGGAAGGGAGGGAGGGAGGGAGAGAGAGAAAGGGAGAGAGAGAGAGAACAAAAAGCTGGAGAGATGATTCAGTAGATAGGGGGTTTGAGCAAATGTGTAAAACTCACATAAACCAAGCACAGTGTCATGTATATCTGTGACTCCAGGCAGAACTAGCGGAATCCCTAGGGGCTAGCATGGTGTATGCAGGAGTAAATGACCAAAAGGTAGACCACGGCTTAAAGATTTTGGAAGGTGAAGACTAACACCAGGCATTGTCCTTTAAACTATGCACAAAGAATGGCATGTGCACACCTACACACATATAAGAATGAATGCATGCACACACATACACACACACACACACACACAAACACGCACATACATACATGCATAAGCAAACACACATAGGCAACATACATACAAAAAGGAGTATTACATACCTTTGGACACCAATATATCAATTTTCCTCTGGTCAATAAATTTGTGCAATGGAAAAAATGTCAAATAGGAGAAATCAGGATAAATAATTACTACATATTTTAAATATTAAGACTTATAAATAATAATAACCATAAATTCTAATCAAAGTTTGACTTTTACAAAAAGATTCAAGTAGGTAACAATACTAAGAATGACTAGGTCACTTGATAACTGTAAACAAAAGATGCTAACATTTTATAGAACAGTCTGCTTTAAAAATCAGTAGATTGCTGTATTATTCATAGAATCCCCACTGGATCCCACATTAATGGCTGCTGATCATGTAGGATCTCTTAGCAATTAAAGTTATAAATGGATTTTTTTTTTTTCATCTTTGGATCTTACTAAGAACAGGTGAACTTTGAAAAACTCAATGAAATGAACTTCCTATATGTCAAACATTTCAACCAAAGTTGATGACAGTCAGGTAGTTTAAATAGATAGAGGTCTATAGTCATGGTGATGATTTTACACACACACACGCACACACACACACACACATACACACTTAAACACACACTCATACACACACAAACACACATCAAACATCAAATTGTACATGTTGGATGCACACAATTCATATGTGTCAATTATATGCCAATGAAGTTATACCTTTAATAGCCTTGTTAACAATATATGTAATCATCAGTACTTTGTTTAGTATTCATGGTATTACAGAATAAATAAATGGCTCAATTTAATTTGGAGAGTCAATGGAGAGTTGATGATATAGTGTTGGTTAAGCTGATGGCAAGCTTGTAGGTTGCCCCCCCCAATAAGAACATAGAAATAAAAGTTTTTCCTCTAAAAAGAAAAAAAATAAATAAAAACCTGTAAGTTAAAACAAAACACCACATGAAGCTACCACTTTAGTGATGCAAAGATAAGAATTGTTTTCTTATCCTCCTACTGGTTTAAAAAAAAAGATTAAGCTCCAAGTCATGTCACAAGTTATTTGCACTGTGAAAATAGTCAATATTTTGATTAAATGCATTAAGGTAATAACTTTAATGAGCAGTGAGGTAAAATACGAAGGCAGATTGACAAACAGAGGCATATCAAGACCCTGGGATGTATATGTTTTTCCTGCTTCCCGTGTTTCAAATGCTAATAAAATATTTAATCTCTATCTTGAGAACTATTCCTGGTAAATATTCTCTTTCTTTGCCTTGCCGCAATCTTCAAACAGTAACTTCTATTTCTTTTGAACAGTGGCTCAGTAGACCCAGCAGGACGTCTTGTATTTTGTATACAACTAAGCTTCCACTCTTTCCTTACTCATCCCCTAGGGACCAATCTTCTCTGCAACCCAAATCAGGCAGTAAGGATCCATTTATGGAATGATGGATACACTAGCTCTTCATTGTCACTAGTCTGGGGCAAATGATCTGGACTCATTTAAGGCAAGCAGTTATATTCAATCTCTCTGGCTAAAAGGAATGGTGATGAGATTTGAAGGCATGGATGTCAGTCTAGGAATAAATATGTTGGAACTGTCTATTCTTATCACAAAAGTGACTGAGCTTGTGATAATGACATTGTGTAGCTGTTCAACAAAGACTAAGGTGACAGTAACAAAGGACTCTGGGCCTTTGATATTCTCCTTTCAACACAGACACTTCCTGAGTTTACTACTGTATGAGTTATAAGTTACATCCCTTGTTGCTGTGACAAAACACATGTAAATAAGCCAATGTCTAAGGGTTTGTTTGGATCCTGGTTTGAGGGCATAGTCTAACACCAGTGAAGGTCTGGTATGGAGTGGCTCCTGGTAGCTATACAAAGTTAATTACATCTGGGAAAGTCAGGAAGCAGAGAGAGATGAATTCTTTCTTTTTCTATTATTGAGTCATAGACCCTGCCCATGGAGGGTGTTGGGTACTCTTTCCTAATTTAATTAGTCCTTTCTGGGAGAATCCTCAAAGACACATGTAGAGATTTGCCTCAATAAGGTCCTAAGGATTTCTGAATCCAGTCAGTGTGTCAATCAAAATAAACCATCACCACTGCTACAGATATTTTATATTTTGTTCTTATCTAATCTTTGGAATTTTTGTAAGCAATAAGCTTTCTACTACCTCCTAATTGTATTATGAGTTAATTACATCTTCATATGCCCTTTACTTAGCAGATGATATTAATGAGCCCATCATTAGAAATATGGTTCAGGATCTGGTAATATAATTTGATGGTATTCTGTTTTCTAAAGCATCAGGATTTTTTTTAAATGAAGCCATATGGCTTTTTATTCATAGTCATGTTTTTTACCACTAACCAGAAGAGATATATGGAAGCATTAGGTTACTTTCTGAATGCAGAGTTCCCACAGAGCTGGTGGACCTAAGCTAGGGCCTGAAATTGATGATGAAAATTCAGGTACATTCTGAAATGATGGAGCCACTCCTGGAATGACATACTTGTTGACTTCTTGCTAGCCTCACCTGCATCTATAGCCATGTGGTACCCTGAAACCAGAAACCACTCAGACCTGATATAACACATTTTACTTCCTATGGTGTGTCTTAGTCAATGTTCTATTGCTCTGAAGAGACATTATGATCACAGCACCTCTTATAATGAAAGCATTTAATTGGAGCTGGCTTATAGTTCAGAGGTTTAGCTCATTGTCATCATAGCAGGAAGCGTGGCAGCATGCAGACGAACATGGTGCCAGAGAGTAGCTGAGAGTTCTAAATATGGATTCACATGCAGCAGGCAGAAAGATAGTAGGCTTGGCTTGAGCTTTGAAACCTCAAAGCCCACTCCTGCTGCCTCCAACAGGGCTACACCTATTCCCACAAGACCTTACTCCTAATCTCTCTCATGCAGAATCACCAACTGGTACATTCAAATATATGAGCCTGTGGGGGTCATTCTTATTCAGATCCACACATGGAGCCCATCTTAATTTGTGTGAAACAGAACCTTCAGATGAAGAAATAAACCTACCATTTATTTATCTAAATAGCAAAGAGAAGAGTTAAAGTAAAAAAAAAAAAAAAAAAAAAAAAAGAAGCTGTTGCAATATCTATAGTAATTATGCTAATCACATTTTAAAGACAACCCCTTTGTAACATTTTAAAATTTAAATCTGTATTTTTAATTTAATAACTGTAGAAAGGTCTGTTTTCAGTTGTTTTCTAGGATCATGAAGGCAAAAGAAGGGTCTGTTTAGTTGTATCTGAAAGGAAAATGCAGGGCAGGGCTGTGGAATTAGGTCTGGGAGGCGAGGTTAGACATGAGCTTTTCCAACATCCTCATCTCTGCTGCTATGGCTTTTCCTCATCTCCAGAAGGTTTCAATACAATTTTCTTTCAGAGTAAAAGTGTTCTATAGTGTATATTCCCAATTCTGAAGCCACTAGATGTTATTCAAATTTATATGTGTGAAAATTAAATTTAATTTTTTTGATATGAGGCTAGTGGCTACCAATTTAGATGAAGAATGGGACTTTAATAGTAACTATAGCACCCACACCATTCATTGAGTACTAATCTCAAGTCAGGCAGTATTACCAGGCTTTTGTTTCATACACATAGTTACAGAAGATCTACTTTATTTCAGGCACTACAGTATCTGAGACAGAAAGTCTATGGCAGGTGCATATGCTAGAGCTTTCAGAGTAGTGGGGGAGATAGACAAGAAAGAAATAAATAAAGTTGTAGTTTTCTTTTATGAACTTAGACATATTATGTAGGGTAAAGGATTGTAGAAATGGGTAGGATTCTCTTCAATATATATAGTTAAGCAAAACTTGTCTACAAAAACGACATTTGAGTCGTGTTATAAACTGAATTGTGTCATCCTGTAAACATTTTTCTGTTGAAGTTGCCACCTTTTAGAACCCAGAATGTGACCTTATTTGGGAATGGGGCTTTTATAGATATATTTAATTAGAATGTACTCATATTAGAATAGGATGAAGCTTACTCTTTTGCTATTTGTTTCTTGATTTAGGGGGTAGGGGTTTGGACGATGTCTGCAGCGGAAGACAAATAAAAACACAGGAGAAATCCCTTCACCACTCACCAGAGTTGGAGCAGATTCTTTTGTACAGCTCCTAACTCCCTCACTGTTGCTTTGTTTCAGACCTCAATTCTACCAGGCACCTAATGCTAACCCAAGGGCAGCTCTCCCCAGGAAAACAAGTAGGCTAAAAGCAGACCCCCACCATGATTATTGATCCTGAGCTCCAATTCTGCTAGTATCAATCCCAGCTCTGTTGCAGGAAACCAGCTGTGACCTCCCTGTCCTCTATGACCCTTATCCTCAACTGAGCACAAAGAGCTCCAACCTTTTTTCCCTCAACTTATTCCAGTATCCCAACCTCACACCAACAGATATTTCATGTAAAAACAAGAGCTGAGCAGGTCAGAAAATTAGGCAGAAAACAGCCATCACATTCTCCAAAATCCAGAGAGAAAACAGAAATCAGGAACAAAATATCTACCTAACAAAGACAAATCTAGAAATCATCACCTAGACATGTAATCATCCAAAACCCAGATACCTAGATGCTAGCACAAACATAATCAATCAATAACACCCAGGGCAATATATCTACACTAGAGCCCAACTATCCCTACCACAGCACCCACAAACACCTTAAAATCAACTATATTGAGATGGTAGAGGTCCTGATAGAGGAAATTAATAAATCTCTTAAGGAACCCACCTCCTCAAGTAAGAAATAAATAAATGTCTTAAAGAAATCCAAGAGAACACAAAGGAAACAGTTTAAGGAAACAAATAAAACTGGTCAAGACATGAAAATGGAAATAGAATCAATAAAAAAAAACATAAACAGGGAACTCTGGAAATGAAAAATTTAGGAACTTGGACAGGAATTACAGAGGCAAGATTTACCAACAGAATACAAGCAATGGAAGAGAGAACCTCAGGAATTGAAGATATCATAAAAGAAGTAAATACCTCAGTCAAAGAAAATATTGATGCCAAAAAAATAAAATTCTGACACAAAAACATCCAGGAAATCTGGGACGCTATGAAGAGATCAAACCTGAGAATAATACTTACAGAGAATAGAGAAGAAACCCAGTTCAAAGGCCCAAAAATGTCTTCGATAAAATTATTAAAGAATAATTTCCTAGCATAAAGAAGGAGGTACTTATAAAGGTACAAGAAGGATACACAACATCTAATAGATTGGATCAGAAAAGAAAATCTTCCTGCTACATAATATTCAAAACACTAAATAAAGATTATTAAAAGTTTCAAGGAAAAAAGGCCAAGTAACACACAAAGGTAGGCCTATTAGAATTACACCTGATTTTCTTTCTTTTTTTAAAATCTAATGTTTCTTTTGCTTTTTAAGATTTATTTATTTTATTTATATGAATACACTGTAGCTTTCTTCAGATACACCATTAGAGGGTATCAGATCCCATTACAGGTGGCTGTGAGCCACCATATGGTTGCTGGGAATTGAACCCAGGACCTCTGGAAGAGCAGTCAGTCCTCTTCACCACTGAGCCATCTTTCTAGCCCCCTACATTTGATTTTCAATGGAGACTATAGATGCCAGAAGGGTCTGGGCAGATGTGCTGCAGATTCAAGAACCCACTAATGCTTGCCCAGACTACTATACCCAGCAAAATTTTTAACCATCATAGATTGAGAAAATAAAATGTCTCATACCAAAAAAGGTTAACTACAGGCATGATATATCTCAATATCTCTCAATATCAATGGTCTCAATTCCTCAATAAAAAGACAGAGATCAATATAGTGGATGTGAAAACAGAATCTATTCTTCTGTTGCATCCAAGAAACATACCTTGACATCAAGGATAGACATTATTTTAGAGTAAAGGGTTGAAAAAAGATTTTTCAAGCAACTAGAACTAAAAAACGATCTATGAAATCAACTTCAAATCAAAATTAATGAAAAGAGATGGAGTGAGACTCTCGTCAAAAGAAAAATACGCCAAGACATTTTAATTCTTATGCCCCAAACACAAGGGCACCCAAGTGTGTAAAAGAAATATTACTAATATTTAAATCACATGAAGAATCTCACACATTAATAGTGGGGGACTTCAATAACCCACTTTTACCAGTGGCTAGGTTATTCAGACAAAAACTAAACAGAAAAATACTGGACCTAATAAATCATATGAACAAAATTTAAATAACATTTCAGCTATAACCAAAACAATATATTTTCTTCTCTGCACCTCATGAAATTTTCTCCAAAACCAACCATGAACTCAGACACAAAGCAAGTTTCCACCCACATGAGAAAATTGAAATAACTCCTTGTATCCTATCAGCCTATCACAGATTAAAAGTGTATATCAACAATGACAGACTACAAAAAGCTTACAAACTCATGGAAACTGATCAACCCTCTATCAAATGAAAAATAGATCAAGATGAAATTACAGATTTCTAGAACTCAGTAAAATGAATATGCAGCATTCCAAAACTTATAGAACAAATGAGAGTAATGCTAAGAGGAAAGTTTATAGCACTAAATACCTACATAAAATTTTGTGGCGAGATCTCATATTAGTGTCTTAACAGCACACTTGAGAGCTCTAGAACAAAAAGAAGTAGTCACACACAAGAAGAGTAGACAGCAAGAAATAATCAAACTCGAGACTGAAATACATAAAAGGAACAAAGAGAACAATACAAAGAATCAATGAAACAGCGAGTTGGTTATTTGAGAAAAACAGCAAGATAAACAAATGCTTATCACAACTAAATAAAAGACACAGAGAAAACATCCAAAATAACAAAAAGTCAGAAACAAAAAGGGGGGCATAACCACAGACAAAGCTAATCTAGAGATTCATACCAACGTACTTTAAAAATTTGTATTCACCAATTCAAAAAATCTAAAAGAAATGGACAGTTTTGTTCAATGGGTTACCACTTACCAAAGTTAAATCAAGATCAGATAAACAATTCAAATAGACCTATAATCCCTAATGAAATAGAAGTCATTAAAAGTCTCCTAACCAAAAAGAGAATCATGGCCAGAGAGTTTTAGTGCAGATTTCTACCAGACTTTCAAGGAAGTTAATTCCAATACTCTTCAAGTTATTCCAGAAAAAAAAAAAAAAGCAGAAGGAATGCTGCTCAATTAATTTTGTAAGGTCACAGCCACCCTGATACCCAAACTACTTAACGACTCAACAAAGAAAGAGAATTACAAGCCAATTTTCCTTATTAATACCATGCAAAAATACTCAATAAAATAGCAAACTGAATCCCCGAACACATAATATTATCTATCATGAAGACTTTATTCCAGAGATGTAAGGATGGTTTAAGATATAAAAAACAGTAAATGTAATCCAATATATAAACAAACTGAAAGAAAAAAAAAAGCACATGATGATGTCATTAGGTGCAGAGGAGGCCTGTGACAAAATTAAACACCCCTTCATGATAAAAGTCTTGGAGAGATCAGGGATATAAGGGGCATACCTAAACATAATAAAGGCAATAAATATATAGCAAGCTATAGCCAACATCAAATTAAATGAAGAGGGACTCAAAGCAATTCCACTAAAATCAGTAACAAGACAAAGCTATCTATTCTTTTCATAGCTATTCGATATAGTACTTGAAATTTTAGCTAAAGCAGTAAGACAACTAAAGGAAATCAAGGGGGATGCAAATGGGAAAGGAAAAAAAAACCAAAGTATCATTAAATAATGGAATCTAATTGAGGACCCAGACTTAAATCCACACATACACACACACACACACGGACACGGACACACACACACGGACACGGACACACACGCACATACACACACACACACATGGACACAGACACATGGATATCTGATTTCTGATAAAGAAGCCAGAAATACACACTGGAAATAAAGGCAGTATCTTCAATAAATGGTGTTGGTCAAACTGGATGTAGAAGAATGCAAATAGAACCATATTTATCACCCTATACCAAAAACCAAGTTTAAGTTCATAAAAATCCTCAATATAAACCAGAATCACTGAAGATGATAGAAGAGAAAGTGGGGAATAGCCTTGAATGCATTGGCCCCGGAGAGAATTTTCTGAATAGAGCACCAATAGTGCAGGCACTAAGATAAACAATTAATAAATGGGACCTATTGAAACTAAAAAGCTCCTATAAGGCAAAGGACAGTGTCAAACAGTCAAAGCAGCAGCCTACAAAATAGAAAAAGATTTTCACCAACTCTGTATCTGAAATAGAACTAATATCCAAAATATATCAAGAAACTAGATATCAAAAATTACAATCCAATTACAAAATGGGATACAGATATAAACAGAATTCTCAAATGGCTGAGAAACACAGAAGTGTTCAGCATCCTTAGCCATCAGGGAAATGCAAGTTGAAACTACTATGAGATTCCATTAAGATGACAGGTCAGAATGGTTAAGACTGATAACACAAGTGACAGCTCATGCTGGTAAGGATGTGGCGCAAGGAGAACATTCTTCCTGTTGGTGGGAGTACAAACTTACACACCCACTATAAATCAATATGGCAATTTCTGAGAAAATTGGGAAAACATCTACCTCAAGACCCAGCTACACCAAACTTGGGCATGTACCCAAAGGACACTCCATCATACCACAAGGACACTTGCTCAACAATGTTGATTGTGGCTTTATTCATAAGAGCCAGAAACTTGAAACATCCTAGATGTACTTCAACAAAAGAATAGATACTATTTCTAAAAAAATGACACTATGAAATTTGTAGGCAAATAGGTGGAACTAAAAAAAAAAATCATCTTGAGTAACCCAGACCCAGAAAGGAAAAGATGGTATGGATTTATGTACAAGTGGATATTAACCTTAGACACAGAGAGGTTAGGAAAAGAGGAGGTGTCTATGGAAGACAGATCTCCCTGGGAAGGGATGTTAGAGTGTATTTTATGAGTGGGCTGAGGCATATGGGAACGGGAGCAGAAGGGATTATGTGGCAGGTAAGATGGGTTGGAAAGAGAGTGCAGGCAGACAGTTGGAATTAGGAGGTATTGGGTATGGTGCAGAAACCTAGTGAAGTGGGAACTTCCTAGAATCTATGAAAGTGATCCTAAAGAGGACTCCTAGCAATGGGGGTATGGAGGCTCAAAGAGCCATCTCATGCAGCCAGGCAAGGTTTCCAATGGCTAGACTAGGTTGTATTCAATTGGATTGTTGGCCAAGGGGGTTCCATGGAAATCCCCAAACAATACAGGCTGATGCAAAGGCAAAGGGTTTCTCTCCACAAACTGACAGCAGGGTTCCATTGCCAAGGACATTATCTACAGAGCTTATTGAACACAGAGAAGTCTAGCCAGTGCCTACATGGAGCTTTCATGGCTACCTGTTAGTTTCTTTGGTGTGGGGAAGGTTCTCTGCAGGTTACTGGGAGAGAAATGTGGATACCAACCCATCCACAAAATCTTTGACCTACAATCTGTCATGGCTGCAAAATATACTAGGGGCATGGTGGAAGTAGCCAATCAACGTCTGCTTTGATTTAAGGCCTACTCCATGTGAAACCAATACCCAACACTGTGTGGGTAACCAAAAACCAGAGACTAGATATAGCCCAGAGACCTGTGGTAAGACCAAATGCAACTGGTATAAAAAAAAATCAATAAAATAATCCTTAATGATATTTTAATATAGTTACAGATCAGCATCTTATCCATTCATCATCAGAGAGATTTCCTTTAGCAGCAGATGGGAACAGATGCAGAGACCCATAACTCAGACAATAACTCGGAGACAGAATCTAAATTGAAAGTCTTCATCAAATTCCTCTCTTCAGAGCTCAGGGAATCCCCAGGAAGAGGTGGCAAAGGATTATAAGAGCCAGAGGCGGTGAACAAGGTTTTTTGAATCACCTAAGCAACCTGTATATGAGTTCATAGATACTGAGGTAGAAAGCACAGGGCTTACATGGTACTTCACCAGGTCATATACACATACACACATACATATACACATATACACATATACATGTAATCATGTATATATACACACATATATATATATAATCATATATATACATACATATATATATATCATAGCTATTAGCTTGATATTTTTATGGAACTTCTGACTATGAGAATGAGTGGGTCTCTGTCTCTTTTGCTTACTCTTAGGACTCTCCTCCTACTGGGCTGCTGTGTCCAATTTCATTTTTCTTTTATCTTGTTATATTGTATTTTGTCATGTTTGGTTGATGTCTCTTAGGAGTTTGTTCTTTTTTAATGAGACGCAGAAAGAGTATCCATAGAGGAGGGGAGGGTAGCAGAAGGGTGGGAAGGGAAAGAGGAACTGGGAGGAAGAGAGCTACATTCAAGATATATTATATGAGAAAAAGATCTATTTTCAATAAAGGAAAACCAGTGAATTTAAGAAGGAAGGGAGGAAGGGAGGGAGAGAAGGAGGGAAGAAAGGAAATGGGGAATAAAAGAAGGAAAAAAGAAAGCTGAGTTTGAAAAAAATGAACTATTTGCTTGATGTTCACACTCTTAAGTGGAAGAGCACAGACAGGAGTCAGTCTGCTTAACTCCTAATCATGACTGTTCTCCAAACTCTGCTCATTTTGACTGCTTTAATTTACCCTTTCCTGTATCCAACCATCTGTGATTCAATGACAAGGTAGTAATTAAATGAAGTAATTAAGTTTACATGTAAATAAATTAAACTATATACTCATAGCTAGACCATGATGCCTCAGTTAAAAGTGTAAGATTTAGCAGAAATGCCTTTGACATTTTATTCAAAATTAGTTCAGTGTTTTACTTCACTCATTTGTAAATATGATTGTTCTTGTTAGCTTGAATTGCCAACTCTTTGTAGCCTGGTCATTTGAGAGGAAAGCCTCTACAGAGATGCTGTATAGATCAGATTGACCTGCAGACATGTCTAATTGCTTTGATTACTATTTGATTAGTAAATTGAGGTAAGGCAGCCTTGGCAACGGTGGCTCGCACCACCCCTAGGCAGTTAGTTCAAGACTGCATAAGAAAGCTAGCTAAGCATTAGCTTCACCAAGAATGAGCCAGCTTTCCAGCACCATCCTCCATTTTTTCCTGCTGTAATTCCTTGGCTAGGAGTGATTTCCCTGGTCAGAGGTGTGGAGTCGCCCGCAGTCCTGAGCTGAGATTTCTGCCTTGAGCTACCACCCTGATCTCTCTCAGTGATGGACTGAACTGGAAATGTAAGGTGAAATAAACCTTTTCTCTTGCTAATTTGCTTTGGGTATCTAGTATTTATCACAGCAACTAGAAGCTATGTAGGATAAATACATTTCAGAGTATAAAGGTATGAACATACATACACACACACACACACACACACACATACAAACACATATACACAGCAACACACACATTTGTGTATGATAATTAGACCATTTCTATTTTAGATGAGTTTAAAGTGCTATGTAAAATTTGAAGTACTTGTCACTCAAGGTCCTTTCTGTGCCTTCCATTTCTTTCACACCTACAGGCTGACATTCACAGCATCTTCATCAGTAGACATCTACTTGTTCAAAGTAGTTTGTTATTAGGACAAATTCTTCTTTGTTAATAAACTATGATGTGTGGTGTGGTTTTTTTGAGTGTGACAAGTTTTCTTATGAAAACACAACACCAACTGTCCTAAAAACGGGGGACAGAAAAGTCCTTCTGAGTAGATGCCCAACAATTTGCCTCTTTAACTGTTGAAGAGAAACCACACCAGTAGGCAGAAATGATTCTCTGAATGACAAAGCCTTTACAGAAACGTTCTAAATATGGCCTGACTTTAATCAGGCAATGCCATCTGTCGGGTGAGTGGCAAGGTCACAACTTTTATGACAGGAACAGCATCCAATGCCAGGCACGCACACACAGAAGTCTAACAGCTGCTGCTGCTGAACATGTCTGCCCATGTGCTAGGCAGCATATTGGGTGTTCTTTGATTTGTGATGGGACTATTCCCAAACAAATCTATCAGAAGGTACAATATCTTCAAGGAAAACTGCAGTTAATTCCATTGGCCCACTGAACATCACAGCTGAGCACACTGCAGTGCACCCCTTATTTCGTTCTGTGATTGTACTACCAACTGGGCATCTCTGTGACTCATGCTGCTGCCTAGGGAGAAAGCATCTTGTAGCCATAGAAAACACATAGACATCAGTGGGCAACCATCTGATCTGAAACTTCAAATTCCAGTTGCTGATGAATATAAGTTGTTTTCACACAATTCTGCATTTGAAAAAAATTAAGGGGCTACCTATCTGTTAGTTTTCTATCTGTGAGGATGTTTTGTGGGCTATAATCTCAAACTCCCAAACCAAACCTTTCTTCTGATTGTACTAGCGCCTAGAATAATGGAAGGTTATTTTAAAGTAGCTGGTGAGTTTGTGCATCGTACGTAGCACACTGCCAGTCAGTTTACCTTCACTGTGCAGGATTGTCTCACAGTGATGTCATCAATCATGCAGTGTGGCTATTGGCAGTTTGCAGAAGAGGAGCCCACTGCGTGCTCATCTGAGTTACCTAAGTAACCCAAGGACCAGAGGGTGGATTTCATCCCAGACTGATCCATCTAAGAACCTCTGTTCTTAACCTTTACCCGCCTGTCAATGGAGTCATTGGGGATGTGGGGTGCAGCAGATTTTCTTTTTTCTTTTATTATCAAAACACTTTGCTTTGGTTTGCAGAGACAAAGATTAAGTTTTAAATTCAAAAGAGCAATAAAAGCTTGTATATTGTATACATGTTGTAATAGAAAATCATTTTTATAAATTAAAAGTCATAAAAATTAACAGAAAAAATATCAATGTTTATAGTGAAGGCCATAAATATTGAGGTAGAGCAATTTGATGTGTTACTGTACCATGAATTCCATGGATCTATGTTTTTGGTAAGGCAAGTCACCAGAGTAATAACAAATGTACCAGTACCAATTATTTAGCATATATATACACACATATACATTATTTATTTATTGTATGAGTATAGATCTATGTGCTCATGTATGTGCAGACATATATGCCTCTGTGTTTGTTGGTATTCATGGATGCCTGAAATAAATATCAGGTGTTTCTCTCTCTATTGTTATCTGCCTTATTTTTCTAAGATGTATTTTCATTTTGTAACCATGCATTTGTATGTTTGGGGGTGTATGTACACATGTTTGTGGGTACACAACAAGGCCAAAAGAGGGTGTTAGATGCTATGGATCTGTTGTCACATATATTGTAAGCCATCTAATATTTGGTGGGGGCAGTAAGGAGTAGGATCTCTCACTAAACCAGAAAAGTCACCGGTTTAGTAAAACTAGCTAGTCAGCAAATCCCAGTAATCCCCTTGTCTCCACCCTCAACTTCCCCAGTATAGATATTACAGATGTGCTGCTAAGAATATTTTACTTGGGTCCTGGGAATTTGAACTCAACATCCTCATGTTTGCACAGTGAGCACTTTGTCGAGTAAGCCCCTTCCCATCCTCTGTGTAAAGTCATCTAAACCAATAAAATGGTCATGTGACTTGTCTTTCTGCCTCTTCTCATGCCAGTTATATATGTCTCAGTAGAAAAGAGATGAGTATCTATAGAGGACAAAGAAGGAACAAAAAGAAAACAAACAAACAAAAACAAATAAACAATAAAGAAAGTAATTTGAGGAGGGATTAGGCCAGTAATATTTTTTTCTAGCTTTGATTAAGCTAGTTCTTTTAATTTGAGTTATCATAAAATGAAAAACAAAGAACTTCTAGCATTCTGTGTTAGGAAAAACCTACATCATTTCTGTGACAACAGTCAATGTTCTCCACTGCCACCAGCATCAAATATATATAAATAACAAAGTGACTATCAGGTAGTAGTGTGTGGGTACTCTTGCAGATGTGCACACAAATTGTGGTCTCTCAAGCTGTGAAAATGTGAAAAAAACAAAGAAAGATTGGCAGGATACTGAGGAAATCTATATGTGTCTTTCATCTTTAAAAGAATTCAGGGCTGTAGATATAGTTCAGCAGTTAAGAGCAATTATTGCTCTTGCAGAGGACCAAGATTCAGTTTGTAGTGCCTACATGGAGGCTCACAACCATCTGTAACTCCACTTCTAGGGGATTTAACACCTTTTTCTCACCTCTATAAGCACCAGGCAGACACTAGTCTCCATGTATATATGTATATAGGCAAAAGACCATACAGATAAATTGAAAATGCATCTTTCAAAGGACAGAACTTTCTATCATCGCTACTGAAAGGTCAGTGAATGAACAAACACAGATGTCTGAAAATAACTCCTACCGGTATCATTAACTAGGAGATGGATGTGGAAATATATGTGTGAGTGGCAGGGCATTGGTATTCCCCATTTTACCCAGGTTCCTATAGCATCGTTATTCATGGTGCTCAAAAACAGACTTGTACACTGGTGATTTTGGTTTTGTTTTTTAAGAAATGCAAGAGGAAGGCACAGTTTGGACAAATGGAATCCAACACAGCAGACTGAGGACAGTTTCTAGCATTTTCTATCAGGGATTTTACACACACACACACACACACACACACACACACACACACACACACACACACA
>JADRCD010176902.1:0-22237 GCA_019843815.1 Montemys delectorum
GGGGGGGGAGGGGTTAATCCCCAGGGGAGAGCCACTGAAGCCAAAGAATACAGGAGCGATGAAGCCAATTAATTAGAAGACTCACTCAGAAATGCAATGGGACTGCCAAATCCTTGAATGTTAGAGAAGAACATTTGCTCGTGTACTTCTTTGGATTCATTGATTCATTTCTCCATCTTACCAAATATTCTCTGAGGGTCAGTTATAGGAAGAGGCTGGGGTATTGATCAATGGCCTTGAAAGGTTCAGGGGCTGTGCTGGGCATCATGGAGTAAACATTGAGAAAAGACAGCAAAACATAAATTACCCCCAGCTTACCATGCTCCAGGGAGGAAGGTAGTTAGAAGAGCACTTTGTCTGCAATGGATTCCTGGCTCTCTCCTGCTTTCTGGAATCTTAGCCATCTCTCCCAAGTTCAGGAGATGGGGTCCGGACTTAAGAGTTCTCTGCCTATAGCTTCATTAAGGCTCCATGTATTGCCCTCTGGTTCTACTGATCTGTATGAGTGTATTATAGATTCTATAAACATGTCTAGACTTCCTAAATAGATATTTTGGTGGCGCACGCCTTTAATTCCAGCACTTGGGAGGCAGAGGCAGGTGGGTTTCTGAGTTCGAGGCCAGCCTGGTCTACAGAGTGAGTTTCAGGACAGCCAGGGCTACACAGAGAAACCCTGTCTCAAAAAAACAAAACACAAAACAAAACAAAACAAAAAAGAGTCTTTGATAAAGATACTCTTACAGTCTTACTCTTGCCAACCCTGTGGCTTTCTGACCCTGGTTTCCCAGTTGCCAGGTTGGGCTTTGTCAATGGAATGGAAACAGTCTCACCTGTTCTCAGCCATCCTCAGGAGTCTACTCAGAAGGTTAAAAGAAATGACAGTATACAATTCGCAAGTGTATTTTTTGAGTTGAAAATATGTAATGCACTGGTGTTGTTTAAAGGATTAATATTGCAAATGTCCTTAGTCTGAGGGCTATGTTTTATGGAGTTGCATCTGTCTCTGTGTGTGTTCAGAGTGGGCTCCGACCAATGATGAGGCTCCCGTGGTATCTTGTGAAGTGTGGAGCTCATTCATTATAAACTTGTTATCTGATTACACACTAGTCAATAAATAGTTGTAGAGTCAAATTGAATTTCAGATAATCACCCAAGAAGTCTGTATTATTGCTCATGCATATGTATGCTGACACCTTCTGAAGCTAGGAGTTGTAAATATTCTATGTGAAACATATTTAAGGACATGGTGCTATTTTGTGGATTCTTTTTATGAATAACTTTGAAGATATTTTGCCTGACAAAGAAATACATCGCATAAAGTGTAGATTCTGAAAGATTTCGCTCCCAAAGCATATTAAAAATGAAAAGTGATGATGCATTTCCAGCCTCAGATAGATTTGTTTTCTTGTTTCATTTTATTATACAAGAAAGTGACAAATAGTTTAGAGTATAGTAAGAGATGAATCTACCTAAAATACTCATGTTTCCTAGCTATTTCCTGGGTTTAAATTTTATTTTGACCAATGTATAAATTCAGTAGACTAAAATTTGTTATGGTAAAGCTCACAGTTGGATTAACCTTTCTGCTACAAGTGTATCATGGTGATGCTAAAACTGAACACCATAGTAACAAATTTGTTTCACTGAAAATACTGAGATAGCACAAATAAGACATTAAGGAAGCCTGTGCATTAGCTGGTTGACCTTTCTTGAAAAGTAAATACTAAGGAAATATTTTAAGGGAGTTCCTTTTTGTCTTCTTGGTTTAGGGTTCATTTCCAGTCAAATATTGCTTTTGTTTAAAAAGAATCAGGTTAGTACCTGTTAAATGCGGTAGTAAAGTTTTACTACATATAATTAAGTTGTAAAACTAAATGGACTTTATAGGTAAAATTTCCAATATAAGCTTTCTATATTTTAAAGGAAAACAACTGACCTTGCTCTAGGTACTAAATACCATACTAGCTGCAGAACTTTGAAAATATTTAGTTTATTTTCCTAAAGTGGGAAATTTAAACAACCCCCTTTAAGTTTATAAAGAAGATTCATGGATGTCGCATTTAACAGACATTACATTGAACTTTTTCTTTTTATAAATTTGAATTTGGAGGACATTTAGTGACTGTCTTCTATGGGCTAAAGGTAGCATTAGGCATACTCTTTCCAACACTGAGGTGCTGAGAACTCACATGGGGGGCGGGGTAGACAGACATGTCTAGAGTTCCCACCCTTCTATAAAGTATCTCTGAACTTTACAAAATAACAATTACCTACAATACTTTTTCTAAAAAAAATGATTCTTGGCTACTATTTTATTTCAACACTGTAGGCTCCTAATAACATTTGTTATTATTTCTTCTTTCCTAAGTTATCATGTAGAGGACATATAGGAAATGCTAATCGGTTGGGCAAAAACCACAACTTCACCTCAGTCAACCCGAGTTTCATTTAACCTGATGCTCCTGTTTTTAAATGCATGTCTGTCTGTCTGTCTGTCTGTCTGTCTGTCTGGGTCTGTGGTAATACTAAAGAGCCACTTCCATGACACTGAAATCACTTCCTTAACAGAAATGAATGTTTTTTTTTGTTGTTGTTGTTTTGTGTTGTGTTTGGGTTTTTTTGTTTTGTTTTGTTTCATTTTTCATTCATAGTCCTTCATGCCTTAGTTAAAAGTGGCCAGTCCTGGAACACTAAATATCCTAGACTTCTCAGATATGGTTAGGGAAGGTGAGGTATGGGACTAATAGAGACGCTTTAGACTGATGCCACATTCCTATCCCGAGGGACTTGCAAAATGTAGTCTAACCAAAATGCACTAAATTGAAGAGCTCTAGCTCAGTAGTCAGGGTTAGTGATATCACCTCTTAACCAAGCCTTCACACCTAGTAGCTGGCCCAGTGGTGAAGGGTGTAGTAAGCACTATTCATTTCTTAGCCAACCTCTGGTCTCTCCGGCTCTTAGCCTGTTGACAGAAATTGATTATCTTTTTCCAAAGTGAATTTCTTCCTCTTTTTGACTGGTTTGTTTGTTTGTTTATTTATTTGATTTATAAAATAAATAAATATTTATTTATTTTATTTTTAAGTTTAGCTGAACACACAGTCACTTACTTCTCAGCCTCCCTTGCAGCTAGAAGCACAGTCCCCCAGCCTCTCTTGCAGCTAGGAGGAGTCATGCATGGTTGCAGACAGAGCCGCCCGTGGAGCTTGCAGGAAGTGCTTTTCTTGTGCCTTGGTTGGACTGTAGATAGTTGGATCAGAACAGAAGCAGCCTCTAACATCCATGGAGTGGGAGTTCCATAATGAGTACAGAAGCACAGTCTACCAAACCAGCCCTCGTCTGCCTACACGGACACAAACTTAAACCTCTCTTATATACTACCATGATCTCTATTTTACTGGCAGCACGAGGCAGCCAATGTTATGACTATATGTGGGTCTTCTTCTTTGAAACTATGTATAAAGTTGACTTTTCATCATAGATGTTGAAGTGAATGAAAACTGTACAGGAAGTCAATACTCCTGTGTGTCTTTAATTCTTTCTTCTATTGTCAGTAGCATGATAATATCCTTCTCTCTTCTGGAGAGGAAGGAAGGAGCAATAGAGTTCCTCAAGATGCTGAGAAACTAACTTAACAGTATTGGACAGCTTGCCTTTTCGTTTCGTCTACATGAAGAAGCAAGCTTTGGGGATTTAAGCCACATTATTCTTGGTTTTCTATTGGATTCCACAAAATGCCATCTGATGCTGAGGCAGGGCGTCTCTGCAGACTCTGTAAGAAAGTACAAGAGAAACACTACACCATTCCAGAGAACTGGAGTGGAGGGAGGATCCTGGCAGGCTGGTCTAGCCCAACACATAGGTGTGAATCACTTGGGCCCCATTCCCTGGTGTGTCATACTAACAGGCCCTAAGCTCATTACGACAGACGCATCTGGCCTGCAGGTGTCATGCCTTATGGCCAGGCAAGGGCTAGATGCAGTCAGAGATGGGCTAGCCTAGGCTGGCACAGACTTTTATCTTAGACCTTTTATTAATTACATCTTTATCGCTGTGACAGACTACCCGACAGACACTAACTTAAGGGAGGCTGGGTTTATCTTGGCTCATGAGCTGATGGGATTCAGCCATCATGGCGGGAAAAGCATGGCAGAAGGAGCGTGCTCCTGGGGCAACAGTCAAGAACTAACGGGGGACCAGGGCAGGAGCCAGGAGCAGGCTACTTATCTATAAGGCCCACCCCTAACAACTCATTTCCTCCAGTGAGGGCTCACTTCCTGAAAGTCCCGCCAGCCTTCCAAAACAGCACCAGCAACAAGGGACCAGATGTTCAAGTACAGGGGCTAGGGGGCGGGGTATTTCTTATTAACATAACAACAGACATTGTTAAAACCGAACAGCTGTGTTGTCTTTTTCTCCTCTCGGACTACAATGTAAGCAGCTGGCCCTGAATGCAGGCTAGGAATCTTGGTCCTGCAGTCTCTTAGCGCGCGCGCACGCGCGCGCGCGCGCACACACACACACACACACACACACACACACACACACACACACGGACCAACTGCTGCTGCACAGGCCTTTGTGTCCACTGCACGGAGCTCTGGGGATTGATTTGAGTGTGAAAGCACTGGATTCCGGATTCCGGTGCAGAAGATCTGGAACAGCTGAACCCTCCTCTTGCTACACGGGAGCCTCAGTTCTCTCTCTAGGAGCATCAGCTGAAGGTCAGGCAGGCTAACCGTTGCTGGTGTTCAGAAAGACTTCTAGGGAGTTTGAGTTGGGGAGGCAGTCTGAGCAAAGAGAGATGGACGAGCTGGAATCTAGGTTTTTATTTGGGAACTCTTGTCAGCTCGCAACTTTTATAGTGGAGCACGCCAGGCAGACGGAAGCACCTTGAAAGTATAAAGCCCTGTGTAGATGGTACCCGGATTCACTGATGGAACAACCAAAAGCGCCATCGCTTTCTTTCCCATTGCTAGCAAGACCGCAAGATTCCGACTGACTCTTTCACGGGGCTTCGCCATGGAAACTGCCTGCTGATTAATTTCTTCTCATAAAGGCTGCCTTGGGGGATTCATATTTTGACAAAGTTCACGTGGGTTACGAAAAAGTACGGGGATGGAGACAGTTAGATAGTTTGCCTCAGAACCTCCACTTCCCCAGGCATGACCTGTTCAGAATACTACTGCTGACAGAAATGATACCTGTGAAATCAACCTCATAACACAACACTTGGTTACATATAATCATGTTAATCAGACGTCATGCTATTGTTTCTTACTCCATCTGCAAATGTATAATTCTACTTGTCTTCATCTCCTTCCCCTCCTCCTCCTTTAGCTCCTTCTCTTCCTCCTCCCCTCCTCCCTTTCCTCCTCCTTCTACCCTTATCCCTCTCCCCTCCTCTTCCTCCTCCTCCCCCTTCCTCTTCTTCCTCCTCATATTCTTTAAAATTTATAAAATATTGTAACAATAAAAATGAGTATTATAAAAGTTGTTTGATATAAAGCAACAATCAATTGAACAGTCTTATGTAGATGCTTGTCTACATCAATACTGAAAATACATGTTTTTCTCAATATAAATTTTAAATAACTCCAAACATCAGGTACAGTCTTTTAGAAAAATTTATTTATTATTATATGTAAGTACACTTTAGCTGTCTTCAGACACACCAGAAGAGGGCATCAGATCTCATTACGGATGGTTGTAAGCCACCATGTGGTTGCTGGGATTTGAACTCAGGACCTTCAGAAGAGCAAACAGTGCTCTTACCCGCTGAGCCATCTCTCTAGCCCCCAGATACAGTCTTGATGTGTATAGGCTGTGAACTCATATGACTTGAGCTGACTTTGAATTCCCCTGCCTCAGCCTTTTGAATGCTGGGATTATAGGCATATACTACCACACTTGACATGTTCTACTCTTAACATGAGTTACATAAATAAATAAATGTAAGGACTATCCTTGGGAGACTCTATGTTAAATAAAATGGAGCTGGAAAAATGTTGTTAAGTGTGTGAGCCTCTGAGCAGAATGCTGCCAAGGTGCAAGTGCCTTGGCTGAAGAGTCTCCTATGAAAAGTCCACATAATAAGAAATAATCCTCTCTCCATCCCAGATTTACCTGTTTAAATGCTCTACCCGTGGCTGGGGATGGCCGAGGCCAAGGGACAAATGATAGCCACGATTCTCCGTGACGCTGGCTGTGCTCCGGGCAGATGGCTTCTGTTTTTGTTTTTGTAGTTGTTTATTCATTTTGTTTTGTTTCTTTTCCCACAATGCCTTTGTGTTCTATCTCTCCCACAATGCCTTTGTGTTCTATCTCTCCCTGCTCTGTATGTGACATAATAATGTATGTCCTGGTGTCCATCGCCCTAGACACGAACTGTTGCAGAAGTGTGTTCTGATGCCCTGAAAGGTGACAATTTCCAGACATCTGAACCAAAAAACCTGTTTCCACACTTCCCTTGTCCAGTTCCCCTTTATTTTCTCCAAATCTTCAAGGGTTAATCTTTTGTAGAAACACTAGAATAACACCGGGCTAGTTAAGTCAGGAAATAACTTGCTGGCACAGAATGCTTCATTTAACTAAATAAGGTTTTCTCTCTGCTCTCTAACAAACCCAACGTCTCATAATAGATTATGTTCTTATGATGGATTCATGATGAAATCTTTTCCACACAGCTGTCAGTGGCCTCCTGTATCCTTCCATGAGCATCCTCTATGCTGGCATCCAGAGCTAGGGACCACGGTGGATGCTCTTCTAACACTAGAAACCAGATTACACTTTGTTTTTACCCAACACATTACATCTGCTAATGACTTAGGTCAACTGGGTAAGCAATATGGTCATTCATAATTAATTTTTCAGTTCATTATAGCCAATTATTTTAACCACTGGATCATTTGTACTTTTATATTATCTATGGTCTTCCAGGAACATACAAGAAGCTTAATGGGCTGTATAATGTTCAATCCCTGATCCACGATTAACATGCTGTTTAATGAGTACAATTTTAAAGGAAGCTCGAAATTTCAGGTCCCTGGCTTCTTCTACAAAGTCAGACATTGGAATGAAAAGTTTGAAACAGTAATGGGTTTTGAACGGAAGGTTCTTTGTGCACAAATGAGATTTTTTGTGCAATCTGGGAGGCATGTTACTGTTAAATATCAAGTATGAGGAACTAAGCATGTGAGGGTTCTAAGTTCTGCCTTCCAGTCTTGGGTCTTTTTGTCTAGTAGGTCCAGGGGAGCTGAGATAGGAGGTTTTGCAACAATTGTAACAAAAGAGTTTATAGTTCACAGTTTCAAAACCTACCAGCGGAAAAATATTTCTCATTGTTTCTTGAGTATATAAGAAACTGAGTTGGGGCTGGAGAGGTGGCTCGATGGCTACAGCACTCACTCGGCAAGCATGAGGGCCTGAGTTAGGATCCCCAGCACCAACACACAAGTTGGCACAATATCATGGATCTGCAATTCCAATATTGAGGGTTGAGGTGTGGGTCTGAGATCTGGGGTCTCACTGGTCATCTCAGCTAACTGAAGTGGCAAGCATCTCTGTCGGTGAGGGACCCTGCCTCAAAACAAATGAACAAACAAACAGATGGAGAATCCATAGAGGGAAAGTATCTGCATGTAGATGCACTCCTTTCTCATGGGTAAATGCACTGCACAAGCACATACCTGACTCCTGAACACACACACACACACACACACACACACACACACACATACACACACACACACACCACAGCCCCATATGATTATACCACACAAACATGAGTTAAGGAAAAAAAACAAAAACAAAAAAACAAGAGAATCTGAAATCTGCAGAGCATCCCTAACTGCTGAAATTTGCAGAGCATCCCTAATTGCAGGCATTCAGACCAGGTTAGTGGAAGTTTGTCAGGAATCTTGGGTCTGGAATGTTGTAGCAAAACTGAGATCCCTACACTTTCTGGATCTTGTTTTCGAAACATGACCTGGCTGTGTCTCCTCTTGGGCAGATCAAAAAAACTCTAATGTGTGGAGATGTGTTGTGTCAGCCGCTGTCTGCATGGCTGCTGTCAGAGTTCAAGTAATTTTCTTGTCCTTTGTCTCAATACATGGAGTATACAGCCCAATGTGAGGGACTGGTGTGTGTGTGTGTGTGTGTGTGTGTGTGTGTGTGTGTGTGTATGTACATATGTGTAAGTAACTTTATGTGTATGTGTGTGTCTGTGTATGTGAATGAATGTAGGTGTGTATGTATGTATATATGTGGATATATATATATATATAGTGTATGTGTGTTTATATGTGTGTATGTGTCTGAGTATATGTGTGTATATATGTGCATATATTATATGCGTGTATGTGAGTATATGGGTATATTTATGTGTGTATGCATGTGTATGCATGTGTGTATATGTGTGAATATATGTGTGTGTGTATATATGAGTGTATGTGTGTATATGTATGCATGTATGTATGTGTATGTTTGTGTTCATGTGTGTATATGCATGTGTGTATGCATGTGTATGCATGTGTGTATATGTATGTGGATATGTGTGTGTATCTGTGTATATCTGTTTGTGTGTGTGTGTGTGTGTGTGTGTGTGTTTGGAATGCTGTGAGTGAGACGAAAACTGCTTACATCTTTCTCCGGTTCTTGACCCCTTCCTTCTCCCTGAAGTATCGTGAGGAACACTGATGGTTACTGATAAGCATCACTTACTTTATCTGACAATATCTGAGTATTTACCTTTACTTCTAAGGGCAACCATGAACAATCACTTAACAATTGCAGTTTCCCCAGGTGAAACATAACCCACTAAGTGTTTTCCTTTTAGGGCTTTTGATAGGATTAAGTTAGATAAAGCATATAAACTATTTAATGTGCTTCCTGTCAGTGACGAATCAGAACCGGCTTTCTCCTCTTTCTTCTCTTTCTTCTTTTCTTCCGGATCTTCTTCCTCTCACATCCTGACTCCTTCTCCCCAGAGACAGGCAAGCTGTGTAATTTATATTTAGGAAGAAGGCTTAGGTCACATGATCAGATTCACAAATAAAGAGGAATGAGTTATGCAACTTGTAACTCATTATGTCAGCTATATTGTCCTCTCTTAACCACATGATTCTTGGGATATCTGAGGATGGGGTATTCTGATACCAAGACATCCCTTGGTACCATCAGATACTATGCTGAGATATTCAGAGGGACAAAGATGCTGGGACTCTTTCTTGCCCCAAGGAGTATGGTCTAGGTGGTTTCATTGTCTAACTGGATCGTTACTTTCCCCTGTGTTAAAACACCTAACAGAACAGCTTAAGAGAGGGAGGATAGGTTTATTTCAACTTGGTGTTTCAAAGAAAACAGTCCATCCTGGTGGGAAAGACATGGCAGGGATCATAGTGGCAGAGAGTGTGGTGGTAGAGCCCCCATACACATTGGTAGACGAGACACAGAACACTCAGACTAGAGCCAGAAGTCAGGGAGGTCTACTTCCAGAGGCCCAGTGATGATAAGTAGGTTACTACCCTAAAGTATCTACATCGTCTCAAGACAGCACTACTTTCTGGGAACCACATGTTTAAATGCATGAGCCTGAGGGGCCTGTTTTCACATTTAAAACATGGTGCCCCCATGGGCTCATGCACCATTCTAACTGCCAGAGTCCTCTCTGTTTTAACAGATGCCAACACTGTTCAAAAGTCCAGCATCTTAGCCTCATGTGACCTTTGCAAAGTGCAATTTTTCTCTGTGGTAGCATTTACCTATTAACAAGTATCACTCTCCTGTTTGCAACCCACGTTGTCCACAGCTTCAAATGCACCTGTGCTCCTAATCCACACAGCTGTTCACATCTTCCACTCTGGTTTCTTCTCTTCATTCTAACTATCAATCCAACTAAAGGTACAGATTAGTAAGCAAGCTACAGGCCAACTGTTACGTTGTTTTGGAATTTCCACTGCTAAACAAATTAGTTGATTTATTTTTAATTCAGCTTCAGTCAGATTTTTTTTTAAGACACAAGAAGATCAAAACCTGATTGTTTTACAGAATATAACAAAAATAAATTTTAGCCAATTTCCAATACTATCATTTTTATTGTTGTTGTTTTGCCTGAAACCTTATGAGCAGCATCTTTACTGTCTGTCCTTCTGTCAGCATTCTGAGCTTAAGAATGCCTGGAAAAATGACCCATAAAATTGTCTAGCCTGCAGCTACAAATCTTCCAAACTGACTCCACGAATCAGTTCCAAAGTCTTATGAGTTACATGGCCAAGTTTATCACAGCAAACACCCCACTCCTGGTACCTATTCTCTGTATTATTTTCTTCTCTTGTCACTGTGACAAAATACCTCACATACTTAAGGGAATTTCCATTCATCATGTTTTAGAAGATGTAATGGGCTCACAGTGGCTGGAGTTTGTGGTAAAGACTCCTTGCATCTTTCTGGATCTGGAAGGAGAGAAGTCAGGCTGATGCACAGTCAGGTTGTAACTCTGAACGAATGGCTTTCCACCAGTCATGCCACCTACTCCAGAGTTTCCACACTCTCCAAAAGCAATCTTGGCAGCTGGGGATGCAAGTGTTCAAGCATATGAGTTGTTGGGGAGCCTATAATCAAATCATAACCCCATAGAATAAGCCAACTAATGTGATTTACATTGGACCAGAGGTGTCTACTGTCTCTAGCAAAGAGGAGGGAACAATTAATTCTTGGGTGATGAATATCTGCATTCTGAATATATCTATATTCAGAGTTGGAAGAAACCATTTGCCTGTCTACTAAAAATAGTGATATAGCCGTGTATCCGTTGCATCAGGTGGATTATTAGGGAGAACACAGGCAAAGGCAATACTGTTCTATCAAAGGCTACCTACAGGACCAGGAAGAAAGTGAGGCAGAGGGGATCTGAGGAACACATCCCCTCCAGCAGAGTTCTGTGTTCACACACAGAGTCTTGTCGTGGGAGTGCTGCTCTCAAGAGGGAGTGGGGAAAGAGATACCGAGGGAGCCAGTGTTTGCCTTTAGTTGTAGGTAATAAATTGTGTGGGAAATGCCAATTTTCAAAATTCCTCCTTTCTATGTGATTCAGTGTGAGTGAGACAGAATCGTTGTTGGTGACTATAAAATCCATCTCAAAGACTCAAAAATCATTAACGTCCAATAATACTGATTTGTTTTGTGTTAAATCTGAGTCCTGTGGGTTCTATAACTCTCTCCTTTGGCAGGAAATTCAATAATTTATTATCACTGAAGGTAAAAGTAGTCTCAGAAATATTTAGCTTAGTTTCAATGCTGTTCACTTTTGAGTCCATAAAATGCTACTCATGTCCGTATAATTCCTTACTGCAGAGTTAATTAAGTTTCTTCTTTCTGCACTTCATGACTTGACGATGTTTTTGTTAGAGGTCTGGTGGGAATTCTCATTATTTTTAGTCTTCACTTTATGGGAGCAATCTATGTTTAAAAATTACAAAATGGAGACTCATATGCCAGTAATGTTATAAAGTAGTAATACATTTTTTTTTTAACTAACTTAGTTGTTTTAATGAAAAAAAAAAAAAAAGAAGACAGGCAACATTGAAACCTGACAGATTCTTGTTCTTCTTCCTTTTTTTTTTTTTTTTTTTTTTAAATCTGTTTCCTGGAAGTTTTCAACTTAAAAAAAAAATATGGTTGAGCTGATTTTTAGACACGAAGGTTTACATCTAAATCTATTCTTTGTGGATGAACAGACACTTGGCTGTCCAGCAGTGAGGAATCCCAGGACACCAGGATACCCACTGGGGAAGGTTGGTGGAACACAGCAGCAGGGAGTTCCTTTGAGATAGGAAGGGGGAAGTTGCATTTTTAATGGGCTCAGAATTCAAAGAGCTTGTTAGAATAAGCAAGTAGCCCAACTTGGACGAACACTTTGAGTTTGTTAAACGTAGAAGATTTAAACTTTTTTTTTTTTTTTGGTTGTTTTACTATTTATTTCTCTGCCCGAGTGTTTCTGTGTGGGTTTGTGTGCACGTGTGCAGGTGCCTGTGGAGGCCAGAAGAGAGTGTTGGGTTTCCTGGAGCTGAAGTGATAGGCTGCACTGTGCTGTCTGCTGTGGGTGCTGGGGACGGTCCTTCTTCAGCACATGCTCCTAACGCTCCTAAGGGCTGAACCATCTACCCAACCCCACATGCAGATTTAAAAGGGGGTGGATACAGGAAGGTGTCGTGGTGACACCATGTGTACTCAGCCTACCCCAGGTGGGGTTCAGATTGCAGATTTCTCTCTGTTAATGAACTTGGAAACTAGGGGCACTCTCTGTGAGAACGGCATATTGGCAAAGCAGATGTTAAATCAGACCGGGCTAATGGCTCGTTTTAAATGTGCTGTAAATGGTAATAAATATCACCATAGAGACGGTCCTTGGTCTTCTGTCACGCCTTAATTAGAGTCTTTCCTAAGGTCCCCCACGTTGTCCCCTACCTTGTCCTGTTTATACTTTAGACCGCCTGATTCTTGATTCAATACCCAATGGAAGGGGAACCCAGCTACAGCCTGGCTGAGTCAGATTGTCTCTCTTAAGGATCTCCTCCCCTCCCCTCCCCTGCCCTCCCCATCCCTCTCCTCTCTTCCCCTCCCCTCTCTTCTCCTCTCCATCGCTCTCCCCTCTTTTCCTCTCCTCTCCACCCCAACCCCTGTCTCTCTTTATCCATCCTGCCCTCCTCTCCCTCCCTTCTTTTTTTCCTTTCCTGTTTTTTGTTTGTTTGTTTTTGAGACAAGAGTCTTCATAAATATCCGTAGTAATCACTGAGCAGCCAGATTGGCCTTGAACTCAGAGCAATCCTCCTCTGCCTCAACCTATTTAACAATGTTTATTCCTTTTCCTGCCTTCCCTCTGCCCACCTTGTTGGGGGGGGGGGCGGTGTGAGACCCAGAGCCTCCACGAGTCTAAGTAAACACCCCACCCCTGACTGACTTCCCTTGGCATTTCTTAAGCTTTGGGCAGAAGCATTTAATGTGGATTTCTGTTGGTACTGAATTGAGAGGGTTAGGAAGATGGAGGCTGCAGAAAGATAAGTCAACCCTGCAATGAGGCTATGTTAAGTAGGTGCTTAAAAATAGGTGATGGAAATAGTTCAAAGAAGGAAGAGTTTATTTCTGACTCACAGTTTCAAAGGTGTCAGCTGAGCATGCCTGGGGGCTGGGGGAGGGGCAGGGTAAAATGAACTAGGAGCAGCTCACAATACAGGGGGCTGGGGGTGGGGACAAGAATCCACTGACCCGGAGAGGCAGAGACAGAGAGCCAGGGAGGGATGCGGGGGCGGTGGATGAGACACGGAGAGAGATGTGAAGGGGGACGTGAAGATGACAATGACAACACGGACACCGGACACACACACACATACACAGAGAGGGCAGGGGAGGGACAGGCGGTTACAGACACAGAGACACATACCCAGAGATAGCCTTGTGAGCCTGTGCTTGCTCTGCTGCTCTCCCTACCCACCCCTCTTTCACCTAGGCAAATCTTCTGCCTTTTAGTCGACCTTACAGACACACCTAGAGGTGTGCATTTCTAATCTAGGACTATGTCAATCAAATCAAGTTGACCGGCAGGATCACCCATGGCAGCAAGAGCCAGGAAAGCGAGAAGAAGCAGGAAAAGGTAAATGTGGAGAGAGGTCCGGAACTCAATTGACCTTTGACTTGGCTTAAAGACCTGACCTATTTCCTGTGCTCTCTGGAGAGATGCTCGCTCTTGGTCTCTGACGACACTTCCGGTTCTGACGGGGTTCTGCGAGCATTTGTTTGAGGCCCTGGTTTTGGCGTGGCCCCTCTCTTCTTATAAACATTCATACTGAACGCTTGCCTGGGATGGCACTCTTTCTATTATTCACTGCTAACAACAGTCTGGTCAAGATGGAAGTAGAGTCAATACTTGTTTCGGCTTCCTTCGTAAAATCTTACTGATTTAAACAGCCCCATGACATTAATAACGGTTATTTGGAGCAAGTGAATATGAGAATATGAGGGTGGAGTTGGCAAAACACAGAAGGCATGATCTTGGAAGAGATTCGCTCAAAGACCGTTGACCAAAAGGAACCCAGCCTCGTGCTGTTACCCACAAGGGTGTTGGCTCCAGACCGTCATGCTGCCTCACCTGGTGCTGAGGAGTTGTGCAGTAGATCCGAGGACAGCGGTCGAACAGACCCGAGCTGTTCACGATGGTGGGTTGCAGCAGAAGGGAGTTAGTCACAGGAGCAGAAGGTGGTCCAAACCCCAGGCTGAGCGTGGAAGTAGGTGGAGGGGATGTACTGACAAGGGTAGAGATGAAGGGAGGAGACTTGGGTCTTAATGTTGAATGCCTCTGTGTGGTGTAAGGAGGAACACACACACACACACAAACACACACACACACACCCTGGCTCTGATTCTCCTGGGCAAACAAGTTGAGCAGAAGAGATTGAAGGCTACTAGAAGGCAAGACGTACGAATGAATAAAGAATGTTGTGCCGGGCAGTGGTGGCACACACCTTTAATCCCAGCACCTGGGAGGCAGAGCCAGGCGGATTTCTGACTTCGAGGCCAGCCTGGTCTACAGAGTGAGTTCCAGGACAGCCAGGGCTATATGGAGAAAACCTGTCTCGAAAAACAAAACAAAACAAAACAAAAAATGAGAGAAAGAAAGGAAGTTGTAAAAAAGGAGAAAGCAGGCTGGCAAAGGAAAAATTGATTGTACCATGTGTAAGGAACCAACTCAGTGGGAAGTTGTGGTTAAAGGAGTAGTTTGGGGACGAGACTGGCCCATGCTTGGGTCAGATGCTAGACAGGGTTCACACTGAGGCTTGTAGAGGGCAAGAGCTTTCCTCTTCCTGATCTTTTTTTTTTTTTTTATTGTTTTACCCTCCCTGGAAAGAACAGCAATAGGAATGACAGAGCAGAGACAGGTTAGTTCCACAGAGAGATGAGGATGCATGTCTCCGCTTCCATGCCCGCCTCACACCCTAAGACCAGTCCCCAGATGCCCTAGGTGGGCATCTACTTGGAGAGCCAACAAGGTAGGAAGCAGGCAGGCAGGAGCCAGGCCCGTGGCAGGAAGTCATGAGCCAGAGAGGAAGGCACCAGGAAGCCGTGAGATCTGGATGGTAGAGGATGGGAAGCTCATTGCAAGGTGAACTGAACTAGGGAAGGAGTAAAGAGGAGAGAACGGACAGTGTGCCAGAGAAGACAGACGTGAGACGCCAAGGCAGTGATGCTCACTCAACTTGTGGGTTGCGACCCCTTTTGGGTAGGAGGGGTCACCTAAGACCATCTACATGTCAAATATTTATGTTATGATTCATAGCAGCAGCAAAATTACAGTTCTTGCAGCAACAACAAATAATGTTATGATTGGGGGTGACTGCCGCATGAAGGGTCATAGCATGAGGAAGGTTGAGGACCACTGTGCTGAGGGTGGGAACAAAGGCTGGGAATGGGACAGCCAGGATCCTGCTTCCTGGGTCTTAGTGAAACACTTCCCATCTCGCCTTCTGTTGCCCCTCAGGTTTGTTCCCCAGTCCTGGAACATTTTGGAAGAGTGATCGTGGTCTTTCTAGAGCTCCGTCCTTTGCAATGGCAACGTAGAGGCATGCCTAGGTGAGCGGCACAAGGGGTCTTGTTCTAATCTCACTCACGGGTGTTCCTTCTTGGTGCACGGCTGGCTATCCTTTCCTCTTCAGATATAAGCCACCTCTTTCACGAGTTTCTGACATCTCATTTCTTGCTCAGGGAGAAAGCATGCCTCCCGAGGGGTTCTATTAAATTGACTTGACTGTCAGGCATCACTGAAGAGTTACAACAAGAAAGAAGGCAGATTGCATTCATCTCCCCAGCTCTTTGTGTCTGGGTACATTTCTGGTTTCAGCTTCCAAATTAAGTCTCTGCAGGTTTGGAGTGGTCAGCTCAGCTTCCATTACAAAAAAAAAAAAAAAAAAAAAAAAAACCACAAAAAAAAAAAAAACCACGCTCAGCCGCTGGAGTTGATTCAGATGAGCTGAGGCTTCAGCAGCCCCGAGGCTGGCCCAGAAATACCACAGCAGTCATCAGTAACCACATTCTTTTTCTATCCAAGCCAAGTTTGCTGAAATATCTAGCAGCAGTCCACATTTGCTCTACACGAGTAATTTGGTGGGTGGGAAAATGACAGTGGGCTATAATGAAAAGTGAATCCATGAGCCTCCGATTGTGAATACATACACAGGCAGAATTCTATCGTAGTTAAGCACCTTGATAAGAAAAACCCCATATATTAAAAGGTTGAAGAGAACAAAACAACTTCTCATCTTTGAAGATGGCCATGACTTACTCTTCAAAGATCCAGAATCTCTTATGAGTTAAATGTGGAAAAACCACTCCCTAGACCAAATGGCTTTTGAAGACAGATTTACTGTATTTTTCAGTTATGCGGACATTTGCAGGTATGTGTGCGCGTGCACAGGTACTCGTGGAGGCCAGCTGCCTTGGGCCCCTTGGAGCTGGAGGTTCAAGTGGTTGTGAGCTGCCTGACCTGGATGCTGCGATCTGAACTCAGGTCCTTTAGGAATGGTAGTATCTGCTCTTTACACACTGAGGCACTCAGCCCCCTGGGGCAAATGCTTTAAAGGAAACTCCAGAACGTAACTATGCCTGTTCATGTTGGCTCGGGGGTGCCAAGCAAATAAATCCAGGTCTCTGGATAGCTTGGCTTTCTCCATCTGTTGCTTCTGTTAACTACAGGCCATTATTAGGAACCATGGCCCTCTAAGCCCTGCTCCCTGCCTTTCTTCTTCCTGTTACAATCATCTACCTTCAATACAATCCTGCCTAAAAGATTAATAAAGCTGCGTGTCATGTGTGCTCATGCATGTGGAGGCCTGAGGCCAACTTCAGGTGTCACATGTCAGGCTCCATCAACGTGGACACACTATCTCTCATGTGACCTGAAACCCATCAGGATTGCTAGCCAGCTAGCCCTAAAGACTTACCTCTTTCTGCATTTCAATTGCTGGGATTGAATATAATTTTATGTGCTTGGTTTGACTGTATAATTTAGTAATAGAGTCAAGCTCAACTTTAAAATTATTATTATTATTTTTTAAATATCAGAGTTAGACTTCAAGGTTTCTATTTTGTCTGAATTAACTAGCTTTGAGGCTGTTAAATCATGACTTTTTTTTCTTTTTTAATTAAAATCAGGAATTGAAGCCGGGCAGTGGTGGTGCACACCTTTAATCCCGGCACTTGGGAGGCAGAGGCAGGCGGATTTCTGAGTTCGAGGCCAGCCTGGTCTACAGAGTGAGTTTCAGGACAGCCCGAGCTATACAGAGAAACCCTGTCTTGAAAAGCAAACAAACAAACAAACAACAACAACAACAACAAAAAACTAGGAATTGAACTTAAGGCCATGTGCATACAAGGCAAGTGTTCAGCTACCTAGCCAGAATCCAAAAACTATTTACGGAGCTTACTGTATGGGGCACAGTCATTGGCCTAGTAAATGAGGTAGCGACAGATTAGAAAAGGTGAGTTTCTGTCTCTAAGATGTTATTCTCTTGCCAAGAGAAGACAGATACACAGATGGATCATGGAAAATGTGAAGTCTTGCCTTGGTTTACCTATTTCACATCTGTAATATCTATGGGAATGTTTGATAATAGAAAAGGATTAACATCAAGGATTGCATTTATGTTAATGGAAAGATTGTTTCCCAGTGGGGAAAATGGCCATCGAGTGAACAGGCAGATGTTCAAGCACATATTGAAGTGCATACGGATTTAGGGACTAGCCAAGGATGTGATTGTGACCTCACAGAAGTGATGGGAACATACCTTTCATGAACATCAGACATTTCTGGGTAAACTAAGAAGGGTGGTTTTGCACCCTGAGTTCCTGGCTGACTTCAGACTGACTAAGCATGTGGTGTGAAATGTCTCCCGCAGGCTCATGTTTTTGACCACTTGGTCCCTGGCAGGTGACACTGAGAAGGTTAAGGGACCTGCAGATGATGGAGCCTTGCTGAAGGAAGTTCATCACCAGGGATGAGCTTTGAGGTTGTGTATGGTGGCACCACTTCCTATTTTCAGGGTTCTTCAGGATTGTGGATGCAAGGTGATGGGTCAGCCTGGTGTACTCCTACCAACATGTGGTACCCATCACGATACACTGTATCACACTGGACGCTTTATCCCTTAAGTTGTTTTGTCAAGGCATCAGAAATGCAACAAAGATACAACATCGCAAGACCTTGCGCTTAGCTGGGTCAGATTTTGAAGAAAGAGAGATGTATAGATAGAGGGTTTCAGAGAAGGCTCTGTAGTTGACCTTCCAGAATGGAGAAACTCCCATAATGTCGAGGCGTGGCAGGCAGTGGAAAAAGTACAAAATCGGTGCTTACTTCACGGAAAGCAGAGATGTTGAGTTCTCTCTAAACTACAAACCTCTAAGACATAAGCTGCTAAGTCCAGTCATGAAACGCAGTCATCTTCTATAAGACTTTTAACTGTCCCCTTCGGGGCATTTTAAACATGCTGTTCAGGTTTTGCATGATTCTCTTTATTTGTTTTCTGTATTATTGTGCAGTCTTATATAATGATTTCTCCAGACCATTCCCAGAATCTAGTTCTGAGAGTTACAGTTTCTCTGCTAGCTAAATGATGGTTTCAGTAGAGGGATGGGTTTAATTTAAAGCCACATAGGCTTAGAAGGTCTCCTCCCCATCTCAATTACAAGAGTTATATTTAATATGTGTGTAACAGATATTCACATCTTGTTGGGAAAACAATTCCCTTTGCACAGGATAAAAAAATGGCTGCACATATTTTATTATGTGGGATATTTATTCTTCCCCCAGTCCCAGTAGCATCACGTTCCTCAAAAAATAATTCTGATTATCACTAAGTATTCGTTACTTATTTGATTCTCAACCACTTGGTACAACTTTTAATTATTTCTGACTTTGTGTATAGAGGGCTTAGAAAGACTCATACATCCTAAACCTTTTTAGATAATAGAATTTTCAGGATCGCTGTCAGAAATCTGGTTATTGAAGCATCTGGCAGTATCTCACACAAAGGCTCATTACAACAGATGCAATTATACATGATAAACTGGATCCTGAGCTAAAAGTCTAACAGAAACTTAAACTCTTTTTCTACTAGTGAAATATAAAATAGGATTCTCCATCGCTCCGCCAGCCTCCACAGTGAAGAATTGCAAGCTGGGCGTGGTGGTGATTTCTGCAACTCTCAGCACTTGGGAGGTGGAGGCAGAAGGATTCTGAGCTGAAGATCGAGCGAAGGATCGTGTCTCAAGACATCAGCCACAAGTACCAAAAACCTGAACTATAACACACATTTGTTAGGTAACCCAGACCAACTCCCTCAAGTATGAAGACTTGACACTCAGTCAGGGCTTTGAAGAACACACATGCCTGCCCTGACTTGTTAAGTGAGTGAGAGAAATAATAATTTAGTACACTTGTGCTCTTAAAGATTGATTTTTATTTTTGCCTGTGTATATATGGCTATGTGGTCTATGTTATGTGAGTGCAGGGGCCCTTGGAGGCCAGAAGAGGGCATTGGATCCCCTGCAGTTGGAGTTGTAAGCAGGTGTGAGTCTTCTCCGTACCTGGATGCTGGGCGTTGAACTTGGGTCTTCCGAAAAGACAGCAAGCTCTCTAAACTCCTGAGCATCTGCACCTGCAGCCCCTGCACCTCTGTTCTCATAGTGGCTAAGAAAGCTGTTGTGTGTGTGTTTCTTCTGCTCTTGCCTTGAGGCCCAAGTGGAACACTCCTTTTCCTGCCGCTCTTGGGTTTGTCATAGTACTAACGGTCTCTTTGCTGCTCTTGCTAATCCGAAACTGAAAGGCGACTGCGTTTCTTGGAATGGTGAGTAAAATATGATCTGGCAAGCTTCGAACAAAGGTTCTGGCTGAGTGACAGCCATGAGATCCCGGATGATAAACCAAACTGGGAATATTATACAGCACCAGTCAAGTATAGGACTCGGTTTTGGTCTTGGGAGTGGGCTAATTTTTGACTCCCATAGAACCTGTAGGCTTCTAGAGTTCTGAAAGAGAGAGACGTGGCCCTCAAACTTCAGGCAAGAAAGTATTGGCTTTGGCTATGTATTTAAGCAAGACTATAATTCATTTGTATACTAGGCCTAGCACAATAGAACACACCCAAGTTACAGAATTACCCAAGCATGCCAAACTCCAACATTATGGTGTGAAGAGCTGATTGGTGAAGGGCATTTGAACAAGCCAGCTTCTGGCTGAGCCTTAAGAATGCAGGCCATTGAGTGAAGCCAATCGGGTACAGAGTTATGATTCCCCCGAGGCCTCAGGCATGTGACATCAGAGATACTCATCGATTGTATAGATGTAGACCTGGAAGCTTAGCAGGTTGGTTAAAGTGGCTCTGGTTTGGGGGTTCATGCCTATAACTAGAAAAGAGTAACAGATTTTAGCGTTTCACAAAACAGAGCAGGATGACTTCCTTTTGCGTATTTTCAAAAATAGTTAGAAAGAGAATTTTAAGTGTCTCCCGAAATGCAGGAAAAAGATAAATATTTAAGGTGATGAGCATGTTGTCCCATGGATTTCATTGATGCATGCTGTGTCCACATTGAAAGATCATCTTAGGTACTTACAATGGTCAGGTGTTAATTAAAAGTTTTAAGAGGATGGTCCATATGTGATGTCTCAAATCGATGAATCGAGAGGTAATCCTGTACTATTTAAATCATGTAAGGTTTTAGGGTGAATTAGAGAAAAGAAAAATTCCCTCAGAGATGTACCGGTGATGTCTGGGTGGGCAGGAGGCGGGGCTGGAAGGGTTCTTTTTAGCGCCAAGCTTTGTAGGCCATTTGACTTTTGAGCTCTGATAAACTGGAAAGCTAAAAACATTAGTTTAAAAATATGTTTTTGGCTAGAACAAAAAAGGGGATTGAAGAGAGAAAGAGAGAGCGAGATCAAGAAAGGACCGTTCCTGGCCAGGGGTACGGGGGGGGGGAGTGGGGGGGGGGGGGGAGCAGCAGTTGACAAAGCGAATTATAGAATATACTCAGTGAGAGCTAGATGAAACACGGGAGATAAAAGACTGCGGACAGAGGGGTCCCAGCGAGGCATTCAGAGGAGAAAGGCTGCAACCAGGAAGTCCACACTCTCCCAGCTGCTTCCGGGCCTCCCATGCTCCCCCATAACAAAGCCACTTCTGTCTGGAGAAACCACAAGAGCGGGTCAGGCCGTAGAAAGCCTTTAATTGGGGTGGAGAACCGGTGGCCCTGTGAACTCTAGATGCCTCACAACAGGCTGGGGCATGCTTTGCCCTTCCTGCCTTCTTGGCCATCAGCTAGACCGCCATGTTCTTTGGGGCTCTCAAGAGGCATTGTTGGCCTCTTACTTCCGGCCCCTCCTCCAAATCCTGGAACATCCGTCTGTCTTCCTTTCTCGGCTCCATCCCAAATTCCCCATGGACCAGTTTTCCAAGCCCTCAACCACCCTGATCTCTGACAAGGGATTTTCTCGCCGGGGTGCTGGATTCTGCGACCTCAGAACCAGTATAGTGACTAATTAACTAATTAACGGCCTAATAATAAAATTGGTGGTAACCTGAGAACCAAATATACAAGCACTCTCTGTGAATATCTCTTTTATTTGTGGCTGCCAGGTGGGGGTGGGGGGCTTATTGGGTAGAATTACTTATCTGGGCAGACCACCAGGAGGGAGGCACCTCAGGGACCGACGATGGTTCCTTTGCTTTCCAGAACATGTTTGTTTTGAGACAGGGTCTTTCAAGTAGCTAAAGCTACCCTGGAATTGTCTGTGTAGCTCAGGCTGGTCTCAAACACTCAGTCCTCCTAGCTCAGCCTTCTCCGGTGTTGAAGCTAAAGGCTCCTCTACCATATCTGGCTTTCACCTTTATTTTATTTTTATTTTTATTTTTTATTTTTTCACTTTTTGCTTTGATTGGAGCTCAGAAAAGGGACAGTGTATTGAAGAGACACGGTATCTGTAATCCTCTGAATTTCCTGCAACAAAGCAGACTTCTCATGACTCTGGACACATTTTACTGACAAAAAAAAAAAAAAAAAGGAATGAAAATATAGAATTAATATGACAGGAAAAAAATAGAGATGGGAGATCTGTGCTTCGTTCGACTTCACAGTGAATGGCAAAAATAGTATGTTAGTGTGTGTGTGTGTTAGTGTGTGTGTGTATGTATGTGTGTGT
>JADRCD010176905.1:0-18655 GCA_019843815.1 Montemys delectorum
TGTGTGTGTGTGTGTGTGTGTGTGTGTGTGTGTGTGTGTACATGAGTCCATGAGTGCAGGTGCCCATGGAGTCCAAAAGAGGTTGATGATTCTCACTGCACCACCCCCTCAACACACACACACTGAGTTGCCAGATGTGAATGCTAGGAACTGAATTCAGGTTCTCTGAGAGCAGTTCTTGCTCTTAACCACTGAGCCATCTCTCCATCCTACTCCTCCCCTCCCCATTTGCCGTCTGGACAGCATTTATCAATGTATATAATTATAATCAAAAGTAAGAGTCTTGCAGATGTGAAGTAACCATTCAGAACATCTGGAATCTGCTTCTCATGCATGGATGGTCTTTATTCATAGACACATATACATGTACGCATTTTGCATAAGCATGGCTGTATCTCTTGTGTTCTATCCTCAAAATGCCACATCCCCATGCATACTCTGCTTCCTATTCCACATATTTTCTTCCAGCCTGCTATTAATAATACACATGAATTGTTTTAATATAAAATCTCATCATCAATCTAAGTTACATTTGTTAACTTCTATTGGATTACTTTTAAATAGCAAAATAATAAAATATTTCAATTAAAATCATTAATTATACTTAAATCTCACTATCACCGTTACACAGTTTTCTTGAATTAATATTCACAGCACTGACCAGCACAAATCGGTACAATGAACGAAATGTTCCTATTCCCTGCTGTTCAATACAATCATCATCAGATATCTGCGGAGTAGGATACCCCAAACACTGTCAGATTTGAGTGAAAGCTACATTGCAATTTTATTTTAAGTTCAGCTGCCTAGATGTGATAAAATGAAAGAAAGAATGCTAAAGAAAATACTGCTACAAACATTGGAGGACATATTTTTTTTTTAGCCATTATGTACCTTTAAAAAACCAAAGTGGGGAAAAATCCCTCTCTGAAGAAAAAAAAAAAAGCCTCTCTGAAAAGGCTTTTGTGGGGTCACTGCATATGAACTGAATATATAATAATCAATAGTTATTTGGTACAAAGAACTTGGCATGGAATTAGTAAAACTTAACTCTATTTGCAATAGCAACCACAACAAAAATGACAATATGTGAGGTTGGAGAGGTGGCTCAGCCGTTAAGTGCACGTGCTGCTCTTGCAGAGGACCCGAGTTTCAGCACTCACATCAGTTAGCTCACAACTCCCTGTAACTCCAGCTCAAGGGACGCTGACACCCTCTTCTGGCTTCCACAGACACTAGAATTGACTCATGCACATACCCACATGGACACTCACACGTCCACATAAGTAAAAATCAAGACAAATAGACACTAAATGACCTATGTGGTAGAAAAATCACGTGATGCAAATTCAACTGGGTGAAATAAAACAACATATCTAGGAATCAGTATTATGTCATGGAAGAAAAACCATACTAACAAACACATTAATTCTAAAATTTATCTTTGCATTTAATCAGTTACTGGGAGAATTGCAAAGAGTTAAAATGATCCTAAGGTCCTAGGTAGAGTATGCTTAAGGTGTGCATCGCAAGTGTTGTGTGAGTGGGTACTTATTTCATGTATTATTAGAAAGTTCTCAATATCCATAAGAACAGAGTCAAGTGGGGTAGTATATTCCTGAAACCCCGGTGCCCTGGTGGCTGAGGGAGGTGAGCTACATAAGGAGACCCTCTCAAAACACACAAGATGATGAGACTGAAGGAAAGTGGGGGGGGGGGGAGAGACATTAGAGATGGGGAAGAAAAGAGGGAGAAAAGAGGCAATAAAAAGGGAAGATGATTGTGGGAGGGAGACTATAGAACCACAGGAATGAACTGAAAATCCAAATTTAGATCCCAGCACACATAAAATTAATAGTTACAAATGTCTTCATTCCATTCTAGAGTAAGAAAAAAACATGGGTCATTTGACAAATGATACAGGAAAACTGTGTTTTATTTTAAACTCACCTGACATGAAATTTTCCAGTGGATTTTTATGACTGTACACAAAAATAAATTTCATGTAGATAAAAGACGTAAATGAAGCAATCTTGGGAGAAAAATCTAAAGGCTGATCGCGCAAACCAGAGATTATTGCAGCCCTCCTAACTAAGAGTGGAGACTCAGCCTAAAAACAGTAAAAGTAGTTACAAATGAGCAGACCCGACTTTGGAACATTAGTTTGAAAAAATATATACATACAGTCAATTGAGGGAACTTGCATATGATATACCTTGAGAGCATTATATGTAATAAGGTTAACTGCAGCATTGCCTGTGACTCAGGCAAACCAACCAGAAAAATACAAATAAGCCAATGTTTAAAAACTGTAAGCAAGAGAAGAAAATCACGGTCTGAGCGTGCACAGAAACAACGAAACGCCAAGCCAGATCACATGGCCTCGCATCTGATCTTCACCTGCTCATCTCTGTCAGCTTCTTCCTTAGACCTGTCGATCAGCCACACAGAGAAGCACCTTTGAGACAGGGATTAAAACATGATTTTTCACAGCCACACAATACAGAAGAACATGTGGATTTACACTCTGTGGTTAGTCTGAATGAAAATGTCCCCCATAGATACACAGGGGTGACATTATTGGAGGTGTGGCCTTGCTAAAGTGGGTGTGGTCTTGTTACAGGAAATGCGTCACTGGGGCATGGGCTTTGAGATTTCAGAACTTCAAGCCAGGCTAGTGGCTCATTCTCTCTTCCTGCTGCCTGCGGATCCAAATGTAGAACTCTCAGGTACCTCCCCAACACCAGGTCTGCATGCATGCCACCATGCTTCCTGCCATGAGGAAAATGGACTCAACCTCTGAACTATGAGCCAATCCCAATGAAATGTTTTCCTTTATAAGAGTTGCCATGCTTATGGTGTCTTTTGATAGCAATAGAAACCCTAACTAAGGGTTTGCAAATCCGAAATTGTGTGCCACCCAAAATAAAAAAGCATAAGAACTTCCTGCTGCCTCAGCATCTCTAATTCGGCAGACCAACACAGAGAGTCAATGAACACCATAGACAAAGGCCCCACCTCCTCTACTCTAAACTGACCCATGATCAAAGAGAGTCTGGATACGTGGACATCGAAGGAACTATTGGAATCTTCCTGGAACCCCTCCCTGAGCGTCCAGGTGATTGTCCAACCTCTAATCCACAGAGGTGATCTGCTTCATTTTAAACCCATTTACTCATTCATTTGTCATTTCTTTGATGCTGGAGATGAAATCAGAGGCTTTCCTCACTCGGGGATTCTAGGCAGGGGCTCTACCACTGAGCCACGCCCCAGCCCCTCCCTGGGGGATTCTAGGCAGGGGCTCTACCACTGAGCCATGCCCCAGCCCCTCACTGGGGGATTCTAGGCAGGGGGTCTACCACTGAGCCACACCCCCAGCCCCTCACTGGGGGATTCTAGGCAGGGGCTCTACCGCTGAGCCACGCCCCTAGCCCTTCACTGGGGGTTCTGGGCAGGGGCTCTACCACAAAGTCACGCACACAGTAATTTTTTTTTAATGTAAAAAGTAACTTTCTGTCTTTACAGAGTATATCATGATGTTTGGAGCCACTTATGTCTTCTGAGTTGATCAATTCAAGATACTTAGGTTATGCATCGTCTCAGATATTTTTCATATCTTTGTGATGACAGCATTCACACTGTTAGGATCACTTTATGAACTATACTTACTGTGTGTGGAACACATTATCAACCTTTATTCCCACTGTCTATTATAACTCTGAACTGATGACTATGTCCCCACCATGCCCTTCTCTCTGCCCCCAATATACTCTTCTGCTCACTGGCTATGAGAGCTTAGATTTATTTTTTCTTTTATATTCCACATCTGAGTGAGAGCATGTACTATTGTCTTTCTGTATCTGCCTTGTTTGATATTATTATTATTCATAGTTCATCTATGTGTACAAAATGACAGGATTTTGTTCTCTTTTCTAGATAAGTAGTATTTGTGTATGTGTATGTGTTTGTGTGTGTGTGTCTGTGTGTGTGCTTGTGCTTGCATGCACGCAAGTGCACACATGTATGTGTTACATGTTTAAAAAGTAGGAAGCAAGGAAGCAGACTTCCATGAAGCAAGAAGACCTTCCTTTTTGCACCTGCAATCTCTTCCTCCCACATTCTCCACAGCAGGAAAGGCTTATTTTACTGGAGACTGAGTAAAAATAAGCAGCAAGGGAAACCCATCTTTGTGCTCCACCTTAGCAGCAAGAAGGCCTCATCTGGAGGCCTGTGGTCGCCATCTCCAAACCTTGCTTGCTCTGTGCAAAGGCTCCTCGGCTCCTCAGGCCTCCACATTTGCCTATGACACGGTAGGAAAGTCACATCCCAAGCTTCAACCAAGATTTAGTTTATTTACATTCTTGGTGTTTTGTGGAGGTTTTTCTTCAGGTCATCATCAGATGCCATCATAAACAGTTGCCCTGTCGTCATAGCAACCAAAGCAAAGCATTCCAGTGGTTGCCAGATCTATGGTAATAGTATTGAAGCTATTGTCCCTTCCTGGGACTCCAGCTGTTCTGTGGCACTATTCCTGGAAATACGTGAACAAATGTCTACTCACCTTAGACAGGGAACCAATAACAAACCGAAGTAAGGATACCACCAAAGTCCAGTTGGGCAAGCAATGAGTCTTCCTGGGGTTTCTTATAGAAGCAGAAATAAAACAAAAGTAGCTGAGAGCCTGGAGCTCATGGCACAGCCTGCTGACAGCTTGACGGGGTGGAGAATTTCTCTTTCAGAGAGGTCAGGTGGTCAAAGCCTCTTCCATATGGCTTGACTGATATCTCCTTCTAGGTGGTTTTCTTGGCCTCTGTTTCTTCCTGGTGTCTATACTGGTCTGGGAGTGTCTCTTGGAAGTCCACTCTACTCATAAATACTTGAGGAGGGAGGAGCCTAGTGACTCTGGTCAGTTTCAGGGACGTCCTGAAACTACTGGCAATCACAGCATTCAGATGGCCCCACCCTTGACAATCCATCCCCAGAAATACCTGTAATCCCAGGAGGCCTGGCTTCCGCTTGTCCCTGCACAGGTGCAACCTTTGTTGAGACGGGTGAACCCTAGTGTAAGCCACTCCAGTGTGCACATATGAAGCCCTAATGACAATAATTAATAAGACCCCACCAATTACACACAATTGAGTTGTTTACTTCCTGAGCTTTAGGAGCTCCCCTGCAGGAGGGAGTATTATACCTCATCTTAGAACATCCTGTCATAAGAATCCCCCCAGTATGGAATGTTTTATCTCAGAGAATATTACTGTGCCATAGTGACCTACTGCCACCAGTCAAGTCCTACTGCCTAAAAGACTCCACAGCCTTTCAAGATGGCATCACCATCTGAGGGACAAGCATTCAAAGCATGAATCCGTGGGGAGCATTTCAACTGAAGCCATGTCACTCTGCTTAAGCTCAAACTTGCTGCCTAGTACAGGGACTCCATGGGAGCACAAAGACCTCAAGTCAGGGCCATTCCAGTCCCATTGGACAAAAGTTCTATTTGTCATCAGAGACTTTCCCAGAACCCACTGAGGAGACTGACAGGCCTCCACCTACTCCATGCTGGGATAGAAGAGCTGAGTGACATGGCTGTGCTGGAGGACTATTAATTCTGCACAGGCAAGTGATGGCTCCTGGCACTATCACTCATTACCAGCCAGCATCACCTTGATTGACAGCACAGATTGTTCTTCAACCTTACATATCATTGGGTGTAATTGCTGGGGTCTTATTAATTATTGTCATTAGGGCCTCATATATGCACACTGGAATGGCTTACACCAGGGCTCACCCATCACAACAAAGGTTGCGCCTGTGCAGCGACAAGCAGAAACCTGGCCTCCTGAGATTATAGGTATTTCTGGGGATGGATTGTCCAGGGATGGGGCTACTTGCATGCTGTGATTGTCAACAGTGATGGTGTCTAACATGCAGGAAATACGAGACACCATATCACTGCCAAGAACCAGAATCCAGAGAGTCTGACTAAGGTGAAAAATTCTCATAGACACCTAGACCCTCTTTCTTACAGAATTGGTTCAAGACCAGACCATAGACAGCTATGTCTCCTCAGCTTACACCATCCTGGAATGCATAAGGTCAAGAGAAATAAAGCTAAGAGTGGCATATTAACTCACAATTGTAATCTCAACCCTCAGGAGAATTGCCAATTAGAGGCCAGTCTGCATATAATGAGACCCGTGCCCCTTCAAAAAGATGATAGATAGATAGATAGATAGATAGATAGATAGATAGATAGGTGACAAGATAAACAAGAAAATCCCTAGTCATGATTTGCCTATTTTTACGTTTAATTTTGTGTGTGTATGCACGTGTGCACGCGTGTGTGTGTTTGTGTGTGTGTGTGTGTGTGTGTGTGTATATATGTGTGCGCACACACCCCCAATAGAACACAGAGGTTGAGGGATACTTCTACACCTCTGCATCCACAGTGTGTGTTCTGGGGATTGAACTCAGGACATCATGTTTGGTAGCCATACTTTTACCCATTGAGTCATCTTGCTGGTCCTCAGTGCTTATTTTTCTGGACAAAGGGGTGACTTGAGTCTCAGGGAAAGCTCAGGGCCACCTTCAGCTAGCATCTCACCAGTTTGTGAAGTGGGGAAGCCAAATTGGCTTCTTCTGCCCAGGAGGGCTTGATCAGAGAGCCCCCCAGATGGATCCACTGTATTTAAATCTTTAAAATAGAATGACATTTACCAAACTCAAAACCATTTTGTTTTGTCTTTACTTTATTCATTATTATGTTCTCTAAATTTACTCTTAGGCATTTATTGTGAGAACTATTATTATTATTATTATTATTATCATCATCATCATCATCATCATCATCATCATCATTTTTTTATGGGTGTGGGTGTTTTGCCTGCATCTGTCTTTGCACCACATACAGTGACCAAGAAGGCCAGAAGAAGAGGGTGCCAGACCTCATGGGATTAGTTTTACAGATGGTTGTGAGCCACCATGTGGGTCCTGGGACTTGAACCAGGGTCCTCTGAAAGACCAGCTAGAGCCCTTAACCACTGAGCCATGTCTCTGGCTCCTTTGTTTGTTACCTTTTTATTGATTCTTTGTAATGTTCACATCATGCACCCCAATCCCACTCATCTCCCCATCCCCTTGTATCTGCCTCTACCCTTTCAACCTCCTTTGGAAAAGAAAATGAAAAACAAAAACAAAACAAAAAGAAAGAAAGAAAAGGAAAGAAAAGAAAAGAAAAGAAAAGAAAAGAAAAGAAGAGAAAGAAAAGAAAACATCTCATCATGGAAACCGTAGTGTGTCACAGTGTGTCCCATAGCTTATCTCCCTGTCCACACAAGTTCACTTGCAAATGTTAACTACAAAGTCATTGGTCTGGTTTGAGGTCTCTGGCTTCTGTGACACCATCACACCCTGTGTCCTGAAGATCCTGCAGCTTTGGATCCTTAGGAATGGCCCATTCACAAGCAGTTCACAGACAGAGATGTTGGGGTGGGCCAACTCAAAGCCCTGGATCTGGATCTGGGAGGTAGTTGAGCTGCTCAGCCCCTTAGCTCTCTGGCATCTACACTTCCAGGGTAAGCTCTCTGCTCTCACCTGCTAGCACACCCAATGCCACTACAGGAGGAGGTAGGGTCGGTTCTCCTGCTCTTATGTCCTTGGGTCCAGCTCAGCTGCACCCTCTCCATCAGAGCCAGTTCCACTGTGCTGTCCAGTCCAGGCACAAGGCCCACTCTTCCAACTGTTACTGCTGGTGAGGAACTGGGACAGATCTCCTCTCAGATGCTCAGGGCTGGCTCACCCAGTGTGCCTTCACCAGCTCCACTCTATTGCCCAGGTAAGGTGCAGGACCCACTCTCCCACCTACTGCAGCTGGTGAGGGAAGGGCTAACTCTCCTGACTGCTGCTGTTGGCAAGGTGCGAGAATGGGGAACAAGCTCCATGCCTGAACCACCTCACAGTAGACAAGTGACAGGGCCAGCTTCCATGCTCCCCAGCCACGAGGGCCAGGCCAGGTATAAGCCCTGAGTGCTGGAGTCAGTAAGGGGCAGGGCCTGTTCTCCAGGGCCAGCTCTCCTGATTGTGGCAGGTGGTAAGGGGCATGGGATGTGGGGAGTGGGGAGGAGGTAATCTGTGTGCTTGTGCTACCTCAGGGCAGTCACATGGTGTACTGCTTGGCCAAAATCTAGGGCCCACTCTCTTGAGTGCTACAGCCAGTGAAGGACAGGGCCTTTGGACATCAAGGTTGTCCCAGGTGGCTGCCCAGACCAGGAACATCTCCATGATCTTTATTAGTACTATGAGCCACAGACACTGCCACTGCCACTGACCCCTGCCACTGTATGACCACAGACCCAGACAAGGCCCTCAAGGGCAGCACAGGTTGGGACTTCACCATGGCCCCAGGTGGAGGAGCTGGCTACTCACAACAGGCTACTTCCCTCAACCTTCATGTCTCCTATTCCATCTCTCTTCATAATGCTCAACCTGTTTGGCTTCTCTTCCCCATCTTTCCATCACGTACTTGCACATTGTAAGTGGCTCCCATTGTGGGTAGGCCACACAGATGGAGGGTCTCTGGGTGACTTCCTCTGCCCATACAGACCATCCATGTGGCATGGTTGGTAGGTCTATGCGTGAGGGCAGGCAAGGCTCTGTGTGTCTATGGCCCACCTGTGCCATGCAACAGCAGGCAAGTCTCTGAGTGTTTTTCCCCACCTGAACCATGTGACACGGTGGCAGGCAGGTCTCTGGAAATCTTGCTCATCCTGTGCTGCATTGCATGGCAGCAGGTGGGCCTCTGTGTCTTCTTTGGTTTTTAAATGTATATGGTTGTCAAAAGTTAAAATACTTCTCTTCACTCTTTCTGATGGATCATAGCATTATTGTCATTTCATGGTATCCAAACCATTCTCTCTTATAGAAGTCAGGCACAAACGTTGTCCATAAGCTTCCCAGAGCTACATGCTAATACAATTTCTGATGCATTTCTTGTTATTGCTCTTGCTATGTTTGTCATGGTTGGTCTTTAGAGACAGAGTCTTACTATTTGTAGCCCAAGCTATGTCAGTTATGGCATCTTTGCCTTCTCAGTCCTGGGGCATAACACATTATCATATGCCACACATATGATAAGGCAAACTATTGTGTTTTCATATAACCTACCAAAACAAAGCTGACTCAACCCCACAGAGTCCCTGGTACATAGTGTTGTCAAGATGGGGTGAGAATGGTTTGCCCTGGCAAGCTTAGTGAAAGCCTATGTCTTCCTTCTTTCCCTTCAAGCCCTTCCTTGGACACAGGTACCTTATTCTGTTCTGTGTGTGTTGTAGAATGGAAGAAGAAAGTGGGAAATTTCCTGAAATCTCCTTCAGATGTGTTTGCAGAGTTCAGAAAGGATTATACTCAAAGTGAAAATCACATATGCAACCATGTTCAGGGAAGTTTGCTGCCCTTCACCCACCGTGGATGGCCTTCCTGGGTACCATGCTAATACCCCATATCAGTTCAGGGTTCTTTGTTATTTTATTTAACTTATTTTCTTCTCAGAGTCAAGGACAGACTCATCTCCTTATACCAGAGGTACTCATGTGGGAGAAACTGGCTTGGTTATCATCTGATGTGTTCATAAACTAGGTCTTAGTGAAATGGAATTTACCTCAGGAACCAAGTCTATATAAAGGATGGAGGAGGGGGCATCACAAAGCCACTTATCCAGGCCCTGTGGTGAATGACCTTGACTTACATGTGGACCATCCACGTTGACATTTATCCTGGTTTCTCCAGAGCCAAATGTCCTCTCCCAACCTGAGGGCATCCCAGAACTCGAATCTCCTTTGTTGAGGGTCAGCAACCTGCAGTAGATGAAAGTTTAGATGCAAAAACCCAGGGAAAATCAACTCCCACTGCTCTGAGGTTCGTGTGTGCTTGGGAGACATTTAAACCCAAGCCACTTAACTAGAGCTTCTGGGAAGAAGGTGGCGGCAGGAGGCTTCATCTGGTGCAGTTTTACTGTCTCTGGGATGCTTTGCCACGTTTGTGGCTAGGGGATTATAGGACTTGGAGGCAGAACCAAAGAACCCTGTCCAGACAGGATTATGTTGCTGGGGACCTGATTCCATGCTGTCCCATGATCCTCCAACACAGGGCTTTCATGACTAGTTCATCACCAAATATGATAGAGTCGTCAGGAAACATCTGTTTTCTTAAGGAACAACTAAGGGATATTCTTCCAGTAGTTCTGTTCCTCCTCTTCCTTCTCCTCTTCTCCCTTTTGTCCAAGTTGCCATTGGCCATCTCCAAGCAGAAGCCATCTGTATTCTGTGGGAGCATCTGCCAGTGCTGCCTACAGTGTCCATTTGCCTGATGGGAGAAACTACAGGAAACATGTAAGTGGCTATCCTTTCACACACAGATAATTCCAACCAGGGTGGCATCTGTAGTAGATTCCACTCTCTTTTCAAAGATGTTATTAGCAATATAAAATCCGTGTCTCCTTCTCCACTGCCTCTATTAAGCTTAATCAGTTCATAGCTAATGTCAATGAAGAAATTAAGATTTCAATCATTTCCAAGTGGATATGATAAACTAGACCTAGTCACACAGGACACGGATTCTGAAACATGCCAGTATTGGCTTTCCTCAAAGCAGTAATCTCACTACATCCTTACTGTTGGAATTATCCAGAAACCTTATCCAGTTTAACTGTTCCGTCATGAACACAAGGACCAGTATCTTCTTAAAAATCCAGACATTTCCTAGTATACAGGTGAAGTAAAGGGACACTGGCCTAGGACAGGGATGAAGAGCAGAAGCATCTGTGAGGCATAGCTCCCTGAATCCTTGTGACCTATATGGTTTTAATATAGTTGCCATGGTTTCAGACAGGGTAAAAAGTTATATACAACCTGACCTGCGGTGATGCAGGGCACAGTAGTAACAGATGTATGAGGCAGTAGCTATTCACATCATGGTGGACAGGAAGCACAGACCACAGGAAGAAGCAAAGGTCAGTACACCCCGAAGGATATGCCCCCCAGAGATGCACTTTCTCTAGGTAGGACACCATCTCCCAATAATACCAAATACTAAGAACCCATCAAGGGGTGAGCAAACTCACCAGTTCAGAACCCTCATGTTCTGATGATGATACCATTGCAGAGACACCTAGAAATGCACTCAACTAAGCTAGGTGTCTCTCCAGCCAATCAAGTAGACCAGCAGACACACACCAGCAGACACACACACACACACACTGTTTGAAAGAGGGTGAGTTTTGCTCCTGGCGACCAGATAAGCACGTATTCATTGTGTCTAATCTTAATGTCAGAGAAAAGGCAAAGCCATCTTGAAAACCTTCCATGCCCTCTTAGGAATGGACTGTCAAACATCTGAGTATATTCTAACAGAGCAGCAGTGTTCAATATAACCCAGGGCGGCAGAGAGGAAACCCATAAGAGCCAGGAGAAGACAGGAAGAGTGAGGCATGAGCAGAGAGATCTCTCATTACACAAGTCGCAGGCAATTCCAGGGCACTGACAAAGGTACCTGCCTAACACCAAAATTCGTGTGAGGATTTTAATAGCAGTGTTTCTAGTTATGACTAGCAAACATAATTAGGTACTAAATTAAAATGTTAATATTCCCTTGAACAACTAAGCAGTTGCAGTGGTAACGGGGCCCTGGGAGGGCAGCGGGGCGGGGGAGGGGCTGCTTAAATGGACTGAAGAGTTCTGCACTGAGTTTTGTCTGAAGATGCGAGAAGGTTGTTTCTCGGCACTGTCTGAATGTCAAAACGCACATCTTGGATGATGGTGTTCCTCTTCTCAGAGGTAAAACTGGAACTTAATTCAGGATTAAGCAATCTTTGAGCAAGAAATGAAAACTGGTTTGGGTTCGTAACACGTTAGGAAGCAATGAGGGAAAGAACCAACAGAGAGCTGTGTGCAAAAGCCATTGAAGAAAGCAAACTTGTAGAGGGCCGTGTGCAAAGGCCATTGAAGAGCACGAACTTGTGCTTCCAGTGTTTGTGTGGGGAGGGGAGTCCTGAACTCAGACATAGACATATAAAATATATATATTTAGCGAAAATAAAAGGAAAGGGTCTTGCTAAGGTCTCTTGTGATTGGGAATTATCTATTTATACCTCCATTTCATCCGAAAACAGTCTGAGGCGGGGCTTACCTGTCATCTGAAAGAAAATTAAAGTCACTTCTTAAAAGGGGCCAGAGGAAATTGAAGTAATGAGGAAAGAGAAAGAAAGAGGTTAGGACACACACACACACACACACACACACACACACACACACTCACATACACACAGAGAGAAAGAGAGAGAGACAGGAGAGAAGAGACAGAGACAGACAGAGAGACAGATAGAGACAGAAAAACAGGAGAAAGGAAAGAGAGGAGAGAGGAAAGAGAGAGACAGGAGACAGGAAAGACAGAGACAGGAGACAGGAGAAAGCAAGAGACAGAGACAGACATGGATACAGAGACAGAGAAACAGACAGAGACAAGAAAGAGGAAAGAGAGGGATAAGAGAGGGGAAAGAGAAAGACAGTAGAGAGGAAAGAGAAAGAGATTTGACTTTTATTCTGAAGTCCAATCTTAAACAGAACACAATTTCCCTTTGCCTATTTCTACAGGAATTGGCTGTCTCTCTGTACAATTTCTTTGGATTTCATGCATAAGGTAAGTTTCCATACTGAACGATACTAATTAGCCAGGGCCATCTCCAGCATGTAACAAAAGAGAATCTATTACCAGCCTGTGGGAAAAAAATTTCCCAGCTCCCCCAAACCCCAAAACATGTAAGCTCAGCATTTTAACTGGCTGGGGTAAAAGGCATTATTTTCATTAATGGAGCTCATTTTTATTTTATTGGGCTTTTTTACTATCAGATTAAAAGCATGTTTTTATTGTAGTTTTTTTTTTCTAATGTAATCTTGGATGTTGTGCTTAGAATGAATGGAATAGTTATTGTTTTAATTATTTTTTCATTTTGTGTTTTTATTTCGTTTGTTCTTTTTATTTACTACTTTTAGGTTTGCCATAATAACATGGACCCCGGCACTTGGAGGTCTTTAGTTAGCTTCTCTACAGTGGCTTCCATCTGTTAAAGACATCAGGACAGGAAGTGACTAAGGAAATGCTGACACTTACAACCCTGAGGGTAAACAGGACTGAAGAGGCTGGGGAAAGAGTAGACATCCTTCATGGCCATTTCTGTCTCTCCTGTTCTTCCAGGCTGCCCAGGTTCACTAAATAAAAGAACCTCAAGGCAGAGAAGAGGGCAGGAGGTACTTTCCACCCTAAGCCACACTTGAGGGAGAGAGAGAGGCCAGATCCCAAGGAAGTACCTGGAAGGGCACACAGGTTCCATCCTAGGCCCACCCACAGTTGTAAGTGGCTGGGCTCCAAGAGGAGAGGAGATCCTACTCTTCAAGTCCAGATGTCTCCGCAGGCCAGTCTTCATAAGAGGCAGAAACAAGGGCAGGTAGAATTGGAGACGTGTAGGTGAAATCCAGTATATGGATTTCAGGACGTCACTTTCCAGGAACAAACTCAAAGCACTCACAGGACTTTGTAGGCTTCTTAGAAGCCCAACCATGGAACTGGTATTGACAAGGATGTGAATGGAAGCAGAGGGTGTCCCACTAAATGAAACTAACTGATTTGAAAGCTGCAGTGTTGAGAGAGCTCCTTAACATATCAGCCTCTAAGAACATCCAAAGGTCAGAAGTCATGATCTAGCCCTTGACCAGAACAGGAAGGTAGGGAGCTGTTGGTAAAGGATACAACATTGCATCTCTTGGAGGACCAATGTCTAGAGAGTCAACAGGCAACATGAAGATTGGGTTTAAAAGACTGTATTATAGATTGGGAATGTTCTAGAAGAACAGGTATAGGGTATTTAATCATGCAAGCATAACCATGCAAGGAGATTAATATGTTTGGCAACCATTCAGTAGTATTTCACAGTACATGTGTGTATCAAAAGTGTGTTTCATATCTTAAATCTCTCTATCTATAAATAGGTGATGGATGGATAGATGATAGATCTATTTATTTATCTGTAATAGATGACGCATGATATAAATTAGATACATAGACAGATAAACAGATAGCAGATAGATGATATAGATGATAGATAGAGGATAGATAGATAGATAGATAGATAGATAGATAGATAGATAGATAGATGACAGACAGATTTACAAACACATATAAGTGAGGGTAGATAGATGGGTAGCATGTAAGAGCACTTGCTACTCTTTGAAAAGGATCTGAGTTCATACCCACCTGTAACTCCAGCACCAAGGCATCTAATGCCCACTTCTGGCATCTGCTGTCAACTTCAGGAGTGCGCGCGCGCGCACACACACACACACACACACACACACACACACACACACACGTGTACATGCACACATAAATAAAGATAAAATAAAACCTTTCTAAAAACAGATATAAATGAGCTGTATGCCACTGGTGGGCTGAGGCAGAGGGCTACTTCTGCTCCCACAAGGATGCACCCTCTACTTATAATGAATTCCATGCAGGCCTGAGCTATAGGGTAAGATCTTGTCTAAAAGCAAGAACAAATGACATAGGACAAATAAACACCTATAACTTCCTGATCAAGATTCATTGATGTCGGCATGTGCCCAACCTTACATTCTTCCTGGGTTCATTCCCCAGGTCCCTGAGTCTCTGGTCTAGCTTGAATGTGTTCTCCAAAATCGATAGGTTGGAAACCCTACTATTGAAGGATCAAGCTTCATAAGAAGTCATCATGTCACAAACGTTCAACCTTCATAAACCACCGAATAAACCAGCGAATGCCATTATCGAATGACTTGAGTTATCATAGAATGAGTTTGATATAAACACTGTATATATCAAGTATGAGTGTATATCTCAGGCCTACACTCTAACATCACCCCAATTTTCTTGCCTTCTCACCTATGTGCTGGCATCTTACTATGGGACAACACTCCCCAGAGCCAGCAACCAAAAAAAAAAATCTCCTTTCTTCTCACATACTTAGCTTTGGAGATTTTGCCCTAGCAATGCATTAACAGTAATCTTGTCTACCTGTGGGCTCCTGCTAGTAAAAGCTGTTCCTGAACTATGATCCAGATTTTCTACTTCTCTGGCCTCTTGACTGAGATGTTCTTGACAAAGAACTCAAGGGTAATATTGCTACTCTTTACAAAGGGCTTCCTTCAACATAAAATCTAAACCCAGAGGACCCACTGAAGTGGGAATTTCTGGTTTTCTTGGAGACTCACTTGTGTCATGTGATATTTTCCTAGAAGCTGTTTCCTGAGAGGATGTCTTGTTGAAGCAGATATGTGAGAGGATGTTTTTACTGAGAACAGATACATGGTGTTTTTCTGGAAGCTGCCTGAGAAAAAAGCCTATTGCTGAAGCACATGCTTCAGAGGTCATGTGATGTTTGGAAAGAGTGTAAGTATAACCCACAGACAGTGGAGGATGCTCTGGCGTTGGTTCGCCTTGCTGGTCTTCACTGGGCTTTGCTTGCTGGTCTTAGCATTGGTTCTCTTTGCTTTCTTCTCTGATCTTCACTTGTTGTGACTTTACAGAGAGAAACAAGCCAAAGGACTTCTGGTGGTGTCCTGGCTGCTTCTTTCAGCTTCAGCAGGCTCATGCCAATCGGTACAACCGGGCAGTTTCTTATGGATTCCTGTTTGGTGTTTTGCTAGTGGACTGCTGACAAAGAAGATTGGAATTGCCCCAAAGAACTAGTTCTAAACCAGTCCACACCCTACTTGTCCTATTACACCCGTTTTTCCCCTACCTTTGGTCAGTGGACTATAAGGGAGGTTGAAACATTTAAGAACCCTCATGAAAGTAGGTTTTGAAAAATCTAAGCCTACAACCCACTATTGCCTGACTCTTCATGTCCTCTATCTGTCACCCTTTCCTGTCCTGCTTGCCCTGATCCAGCCTTTCTTCAAGGGAGACAAGACTTCTTAGTAGATCCTCAACTTTTTGGGTCTCTTTTCAAGTAAGAAAATTTCAGAGAGGATACTCAGCCCTGCCTGACTTGTACTTTATTTCCACTAAGGCCCTTTTCTCTCCTCATTTTGAATCATCCATGCTTTGGAGTATTCTTTTTTACTTGAGAATGAGTAGATAAATAAATGGGCATTTTATCCCCAGCACAACAATCCTGGAAACTTTAGTAGAGAGCCAAGAAATATTTGTTGGGAAATATCAAGGGCATTTTTTAAACTACTGTTTCCTTGATATTAGGATAAACACTAAGCATATAGTAGATGCTAGTAAATTCTTATATTTGGGGACTGCAAATCCCCAAATTACTTGACCAAGGCCTTGTTCATTATCACATGTGTTCCAGTACATGAGGAGGTGTTTTGGAAGATCACTTTACTGCATTTCTAAATAAACATAAGGTGTATAGTGTTTGACAGACCTCATAAAGGGAAACTGGAGAGATGGCTCAGTGGTAAAGCATTTGCCATACAAACATGAGGACCAGAGCTTGAATGTTCAGAACCCACATACAAGCTGGGCAGGCATGGTGGCTCCCTGTCATCCCAGAATTCTGGAGCCAGAGGCAGGGCATTTCCAGGGCAATCTAACTAGCTAGACTGGCTAGAACAAGAGAACTCTGGGTTCAGCAAAAGATCCCAGATGAAGCTTTATTTCTGGAAATGATTGACCTTTGACTCAGTAGCTCAAAAAAGAAGATCGACCCTTACCAATGTGATTGAGGCCATCTGTTCTGCTGAGGATCCTGGCAGAATGGCCAGCCAGTTCCTCTGGTCAACTGTTTCTTCTCTGCCCTTGAATATGAAACTCTGGACTTTCCCACATTTTGACTCTCACTCTGTAGTGCCGGCACAGAGCAGGTAACAGCCTGTGGGAATGACATTGGCTTTCAAGGCTGGTGCTTGGTCCTTGATATTGTTTCCTCATTGTTTGTTTATTTGTCAATTCTGGTCACCAAGAAAAAAATAAAGGTTAAAGTCAGAAGAGTTTGAGCATCTAGCACCATGGGGCTAACCACAATGCAAAGTATAAGACAGGGACACAGAAAGCACCAATGAATGGGAATGTCTCTGCATATGTGTTCCAAATCCTTACCCTGTCAAGCATCACATCATACACAAATACACACACACACACACACACACACACACACACACATACACACACACTGCCATTGAGCCTCCAACACAAGCCACCTCTTCATGCTCATGCGCATTGTAAGTCCAAGATTTAATGGCTGGGCTTATCTAGTGCGACATTCCTCAGGCTCCATTTTTCATTAAGCAATTTTTAAAGAGTTTTATGGCCCCGTGAACAATAATTTTTTTTAGTGAAAGCAGACTGAATTGTAAGTGGCGGTAATTACACCAAACTAATTGTAGGCAAAATTAGTAAGAGGTCAGACCATTTGGTGGCAAAAGAAAATATATGCCAGGATCACACCTCAAATGATCTCCAGGAAATTAATCCATCAGGAGAACATAAGGAATCTCCCTATATCTCCAGTGGCCTTCTCTAAAAACATCTATGTGGACCTAGGATGCTCTCATTGATACTGGTCCCTTTGAGGTGCCCTGGCACCATGCATTACCAAGATATCACTAAGACAGAGGAGTGGAATGTCTGCTCCCATGCAGGCAGGTTGTTGGATTGCTGGTTTTATTCTTTATGCTGTCCAGATGTGCCTTGATCTACTATGCTCAAACTGATAGTCCTGCTTCAGCTACTGAGCAGTTGGGACAATGGATGTCCATCACCACTCTTGGCACTGTGGACTTTTTCCCACATGACAGATCCTGATTCATCTCCTCTAGCTTAGCCTTTGTAAGTTCCATTTCCAACCACCCAGCAGCCATCTGAGGTCATCTTTATGCTTGTGACTTCAGCATGGTATTCTCTCTGGACCACCCTCCCTGCGCTTCTCCATCCATCTGAATAGTTCATTCAGCACAGCTCAGCCATCAGTCTTGGTGAACAGAGAAAACTACTGCTCAGTTCTCCAATGGGTTCTGTGCCCCAGCTCTCTTCCTCATCCTGTGTAAATTTTGTGCTGGGGAAGCACAAGAATAGATGAAAGTTTCCAGATACCCATCTATTAAGGATGCAACTCAAGGTCAAATGACAATGAGGCATCGTTAAGGTGTCCAACATGGGAACCTGATAGGTGTTGATAAAATACATTCACAGCTTCTCCTATCTCCATTCCACCCATTTGACTATCCTTAGACAACTTTCTCCTCATAGAGATAAGCAGCACTGATGGAAAGTTACTATCTCCTTACCAGTCTATCCTCCCTGAATCTCAAACATTGTACTGCTGGGGTTGAAAGCATGGTTTTGACTCTCCATCATGAGTCAAAAAGAAAAAGAAAGTCAGGGTAATAACTAAGTTTAACATCAAGGAAGAGGAAGAAGAAAGAATGAGGAGAAGGAAGACAAAGAGGAGGAGGAAGAGGAGAATGAAGGAGGAAGAGGAGGAGGAGGAGCAAGAGGAAGAGGGAGAGAAGGAGGAGGAGGAGGAGGAGGAGAGGAAGAAAAAGAAGAAGAAGAAGAAGAAGAAGAAGAAGAAGAAGAAGAAGAAGAAGAAGAAGAAGAAGAAGAGGAGGAGGAGGAG
>JADRCD010176906.1:0-14594 GCA_019843815.1 Montemys delectorum
CCCCTTTTTTTTTTACAGCCTTAGCATACAATAAGCTCTAAATAGATATTTACTAAACAAATTGAAATATTTCAGAATGCACAGACTCCTCCAAAAGCCACAAAATTCCTAAACATGGGAATAAACTTAGTATTATTATATATTCTTTATACTGTTACTAGTCATACACCACAAGACTCACTCCTAACTTTCATTCTGTTTCTGTGTTGTTTTGGTCAACTTAGACAATCCAGAACTTTCACTGTGCTTTGGAATGCTGGACTAAACCTTATTATTGTCTATTGTGTTCTATCCTTCTTTGTCTGGAATGTTATATTTCTCTATTTTGAACTGTGAAAATCTTTCTTATTTAATATTTCTTTTCTGTATGCTTTGGCCAATCTTATACAATCTAATTATCAAAGTATCCATCCCTATGATAATAACACCAAGTAATATTCAAGGCATTTTCTCTGGTTCAAGTATATTAATCTGTCCTTATTAGCAGACTCAGCGTTGTTATCCTCTCTTCTTGTTTTCCTATCACAGAGAGTGAAATGTTACACTAACTACCATAATGGTGCTCAGACAGGTAATTGTGTTGGATTCAGGTACCAGTGCAAGTTGCCGTAATACTCTCATAACACTACATGTTGTCGGCTGATTTTCTCAATCTCTTCTTGGCAATAGTCCAGCTATTTAAGCACATTCATTGATAATTCTTTGCAGATAAACGTATTTGAGGTTTGAAAAGATGTGTGTGATGATTGCTAACATCATCTCTCTATGGTGTCTACTCAGCTGTCCGAATCACAAACACCAGAAGCTCTTTCATTTTCTCATGTTTTTCAGACTTTTATGTGTAATTCCTAGTCTTTCTTCTATTTCAGAAATGCCCTTGATAGGAATGTTCTTTGTTCCTTCTCTGAATTTTTATTGGTTCTTTCTTATTTTTTTTTAAAGATTTATTTATTTATTTTATGTGTGTGAGTACAGTGTAGCTGCACAGATGGCTGTGAGCCATCATGTAGTTGCTGAGAATTGAGCGCAGGATGGCCCCACTAGCCCCGGCTTTGCTTGTTCCCGCATAATGTACTGTAGTTGTCTCCAGACGCACCAGAAGAGGACATCAGATCTCATTACAGGTGGTTGTGAGCCACCATGTGGTTGCTGGGATCTGAATTCAGGACTTTCGGAAGAGCAGTCAGTACTCTTACCCGCTGAGCCATCTCGCCAACCCTGGTTCTTTGTTATTAGCTAAAGGTATTATATAGTTGGTTTCTTAAGTTTATTCTCAAAGATGCCAATGTTTAACTTCGTGAAATATGAATTTAAATTATTTTGTATGTAAAACATTTATTGCTTCTCCTTTGCATACATAGAGTACTTCCATCTTTAATGAATATATGAAAAGTTTCAATTTATACTTTAAAAATATGTCATGCAAGTTATTTCTTAAGATCATGCATGGTAAACTGAGATTGTAAGACCAAAAGAATTTCTGCTGTTAAATCTGTTCAAAGTTCCATAAGTCTAAATGAATAGTTAGAATGTCATGGCAGACATGGAATGCTACAGATCTAGGGCCAAATTATCTTGGCTTCTTGTGTCATCTTAATAGATATTCATTGCACATCTCTTTGTACCTAGTATATTTTCCTTTTGGCTACTATCTCTAGCAACCTTTTAAGCAGTGGTTCTTAACCTGTGGGTCTTAACTTCTTTGTCCATCCTGTATCTCAAAAAATATATACATTTTGATTTATAATGGTAGAAAAATTACAGTTAAGTAGAAATGAAAATAACATGATGTTTGAGGATCACCATAACTTGAAGAATTAAGAAAGTTGAGAACCACTGCTTTAAAGTGAATTAAGTTATCAGACTACAAGTTTTCAACAACCACATTTAAGAGAGTCATCAGATAAGATGTAAAGCCTATGTCAAGAGTTTTCCCCTCTTTGTTAGAGCCCACATGCCCTACCATGACCCTAACACGCAAACGATTAATACCTGGATCTATTACTTTGTTTTGTTCTGTAACTATAAAAACATTCATCTATATTGAAAAATGTTAACTGCATAGCCAACCTGAGTCCATGTTTTCAGACCATAGTCATTCATCTATGATTCAGATTAATCCTATATTCTGTTTCCAGTTAGAGCTGTGGTTTGCACAGGTGAAATAAACAAGCCGTGCTTTCTGGTTCCTCTGGGCTGCTGTTTATGTTGTTCATTCTATGTGAAATTTTATTTCCTTCTTTCAACCCAGCGGACTTTACCTATCCTTCAAGGCATGGTTAAAATTACATCTTCCCTCTCAGATCCCTCTGGTACCAACTACAACTTTCCTATCATGGGAAGAACCCATTATTCTTTTTTCTTTCTTTTTTTTTTTCTCTTTTTTTTTTGACTCAAAAACTCTTTTTGCACTCATCCATGCTATAGCTATAGATCTTATTACAATATACAATTACAATACAAAAAATATTCATTTTTTTCCACTCCAAGGCATGAGTGTGCATTACCTTGGTATTTAAAAGACTTTTCAATAATCACATTTCTGGTTTAAATTTCAATATGAATTAAAAGGCAAGCATAGGGAATAAGAAAAAATGTGTTTCTTTTTCATATTACAAATAAAAAGGTGTAAGATCTTTATGCTTTCATGTTTTGCTTCCTTATGCTATAGTTGCCAATTTTCACAGATATGAGAATATTATTGTAGTAAAATATATGTACTTATAATGAAAAATGCAGGCTATTATGTAATTCTAGGCATACTCTTGAGTGTATTTGACCACTTTTCATTAGTAATTAGTGTTGTGAAGTCTAACCAATGAGGACATTTAGCCCTCTGTAATGAGTACAAATAATTTCATTAAAATAATTTCATTATCATCATAAAATTTTATCTAGACACTGGTTCTAATCTCTAATTTATATCGCAAGCTGTACATGTGTGAGTTTATACTAATAATTGTCAGTACGAGTACTTTCTTTGCTCTTAATTTTTTTTTTTTACTAATCATTATTGTGTTATGAAGTACTCTTACGAGAGCAAGCTTGATTTTAAGGAATAAGGACTATGACATAAGATAGACTCATCATCCATGTTGAACTTTACTTCTTACTTGAATATAGGTGTATAAGTAATTCTTTGGATTCTATATTCAGTTTTGAGAACTTGCTTTGAGTATTGAATGTGGCATCTATCTATCCATGAATGGTGTCACAACCCTGTATCCCAGCACTTGAGAAGCTTGGGAAAAGGATAAGAAAAGTAAGGCTGATTGGGGCTACATAGAGAGTTTCAGAGCAAATTAAGATTCAGGAGAATACGTCATATGAAAACCACAGTAGTCCCAATACTGTGACCAAGCACTCTCATGTGTCCACTCAGTATCATGTGCATCAACTTTTTTCTGTGCTTTTTCTGAAGTGGTTTTCAGTTTCCTAGGTGCTATCATGAGACTTATAGTGCCATGGATTAGGGAAGAGAATCTTCAGTGTTTGATTGAATTATATCAGTTATGTCAGGAGATAAAGGTGCAAAATAAATATGGGACAAGTCCCATCTCATACATGGTTGATTTCTGTGTGCTGACTTTGAATCACAAAGATACTCTCAGTGACAGAACAGCAGAATTTGAGTCACATCCCCCATAAACCTCACCGTTGACAAAAGATTGAACCTTGGAATGACATTTAATTTACTTTCAAAAAAGATATATAGAATTTAGTGACTCCTGGTTACTTTTGACCCTCTGTATTGTGTTTTCTTTTTTTTTTTTTTTTTTAAAAAAAAGGCTTTATATCCCTAACACAAATGAGTAGGACACTTCTATAGATCGTTATATCTGACTTCATTTTGTAAAGAAAAAAAGAAATGTTTCAAATGGTTGTTTTTTTCCCCACAAGTCATAATTTTTAAACTTTTCATATAGTATATCTACTCTATACAATAACAGCTATCACTAAGATGTTTTCATACATCATGAAGTGGCTAGATATTTTTAAGTTCAAAAGCTTGTGATGTAGAATGTACTTATGGTGCTTGAGGTTTATATTAATTGTCTGTTAATATAAAAGCAGATAGACTGCATATAGTAGCACACCCAAATGAAAGAAAAACAATTTCTCACACTAGGCTGTTATAATTACAATAACTAGAAATAAAGATGGGCTAGACAGAAGAGGTGAGATGGCAGCTTTTAAACCCAAGAATCTTGAGGAAAAACGACAAACTCAACAATGTTCAACTAAAGCAATCTATATTTTGGGGTATACCGAAGCATGGACAGCCAGCTGTCTCACTCTAAGTTGGGATTTGACAGACCAGTCCCTACTGGTTTCTTGTAGTCCCTTTTCTAGGAAAGGAAATTGTTCACATAGGGTAGAGAGTTGGCTACAATACATTGTTAGGAAGACACAGTGAAAGGGAAGAAACAAATGTAAGGGTGTACATCATGTGAATGTGGTTGCACGCAGTTTATATCAGATCTAAGAATGGGGACTTAGTTTTAATTAGAAATAGAACCCCAACTTCCAAAGACTTAACATAGGACAAACAGGGATTTATTCTTTTTTGTTGTTGTTGTTGTTTTGTTTGTTTGTTTGTTTGTTTGTTTTGAGAGAGGGTTTCTCTGTATAGCCCTGGAACTGGAATTCACTCTGTAGATCAGGCTGTCCTCGAACTCAGAAATCCTCCTGCCTCTGCCTCCCAAGTGCTGGGATTAAAGGCGTGTGCCACCACTGTCCAGCTGGATTTATTCTTTCACTAGGACTTAACACAACACAAACAGAAATCTTTTCTTTAAACATAGCAGAAACCTTAGATTGCAAATGACAAACAGGAACGTCTGTTTGCATTAATAATAAAAAAGATACCTTAATGTAAAACTAAATTTTATTCATCAGATATAATTGTTGTCTCAAAGACTTACTGCCAAATAAACCCTTTGTGGCTCTTTCCGAAATCTGGCTCATTGGTTCAACTCAACTGATCTGACCTAAACTCCATTCTATTCCACTCACTCTGTACTGCTCTTCAGGAGCCTCTCTCTCCTGTGCTGTTTTCCTGAGAGTTGACATAAGCTATCCCTGAATCACTGTGTCAAATCCTTTTCTGATTCATTACTTTATTCCTCTATTAAATGTCAATTTCAAACATGGCTGCTCCTGTCTAAAGTCTACCTTCACCTTCAATTCTGTTCAATTTTGAGTGTCTTATGACTAGTGGTGGGACTCAAGTTTTGTTATTGTATTCATAGTTGTATATATTTCTGAGTCAATTTATATGAGAGGTTGTCTTTCTCTGATATGTGCTTTCGACTCTGTTAAAAGTCTACCAACTATTAATGTATAAGTCAATTTCTGAGTTCTGATTTTAGTTTTCTTCATGTGGGAGATGTACATGTGTTTTATCAATACTTCAGTGTCTTTATATAAAGCTCTCATGTGTATCTTGAGATTGGATACTGGGATGTTTCTAGCTTCCTCTGCATTGCTTAGAAGTGGCTGGGATATTTGGGTGGCAAGTTGTACATTCACAGTAATTTCATATATCTTTTCCTATCTCTGTGAAGAATACCATTGGTCTATTTGAGGAAAATGTTTTTGAGCATTCTGGACAGCAGAAGCCTTTTGATGGTGCAATTCTTCTGCTTCACACACAGGAAAGGCCTATCCATTTTGTCTGCCCCTTCAATTTCTTCTCTTCTTCAATTTCTGTATTTTGTCATTTTAGTTGTAAAAGTCATTCTCTCCTTTGGTAAAAATTATTCATAGTTAAACAAACATTGCAAAAGAGATTAATTTTTCTAATTTTCTTCTGAGAAAGTATAGTATTATTATAAACAAATGCTATTCCTTTTAATGTTAGCTTTATATCCTGCAATACTTATTTTTAAAACTTCTTCATGTGTATATGTATGTATGTGTGGGAGGACAGAAACATACATATGCCCCCACACATGTGCACACACACACACACACACAGAGAGAGAGAGAGAGAGAGAGAGAGAGAGAGAGAGAGAGAGAGAGAAAGAGGAAAGAGAGAGAGAGAGAGAGAAAGAGAAAGAGGAACATCTTGAGTGTTCATCCTCATTTTATACAGTCTCTTGATTGCATCTTGGTATAGGTGCCAGGTAGGTGCTCCGTGAGTTGTCTTATATCTATCTCCCATTTTACTGTAAGAGCACTGAGATTCTAAGCATGCCACCATGCCCAGGTTTACATACATTTCAGGAATCTAAAGTCAGGTCATCATGTTTGTATGGAAGGCCATTTCGTATAGCCTTCTCACTGGCACCAAATTTTCCATTCTAGTTCTAGCACTCTTCTGTAGTAGTTTCATATTTTGCTAGGTATTACCTCATAACACGTAAAAATGGAGATTCCCATGGAAGCTGTGGTCTATTCATCTTTTGTTGAAAAATCTTCTACAGAAAAAAAAGTGTCCTACAGAAAAAAAAAATCTCCATATTGTTGAAACTTCTTTTATTGGACACCAGCTCAATTTACTGATGTTCAGTTACATAAATACATTGTATCTTCAGCAATACAGCTTCCTCTCAGGTTATAGGAAATAACCAGTACATTTGGTATAGTCTATAATGTTTATGGTAGTATATACAAGACCTCTTTGGCCAACATCTCAGCAAGATGTAACCTATTCATCATATTTGAGATTTTCTTTAATGGCATAAAATGTCTACTGGGACATTGTCTCCTACATGATATAGTACTCTATTTGATTTACACACACACACACACACACACACACACACACACACACACACACACAAACAGAGGCATAATGTTTTTGTTCACTGTTATTATTGTGTTATTCAAATGCTGATTTTTCTGCCTTCATATCTTGTTTCAATCTGGACACAGCATTATAATGCTTGTGTCTAGAATCTCCTGACTCAAGTTTGTATAAGCAATTCTTACCATTTAATCTCCACCTTGTGAATAAATGCTGATCATCCAGTGGCTGGAGAGAACAGAGAATAGGGCAGAAACTTCCAAGCTAGAGGAAGGAGAGAGAGGGAGACAAATTCAGATTGGCCATGAGTAGGCTATGATTTGAGAAGATACCATGGGAAGAAACATCTGAAGCACAGAGCTAGATCAGTATCAAACTTCCAGTATATTGGGGCTAGAACTAAGAGGAAGCCAGATTATCATATCAGATTAAAATAGATCATTTAACTGCACAGATATTAAAATATAGCTTGGTGTGATTACTGAGAAGTAGCAAAAGTAAATAAATACAACTGCTTTCCTCTTAAACACTATCCCCGATGTCCCTGCCTTTCTCCTAACACTTGGCAGCCTGTAACTCAGGCAAAGACTCCTTGATGGATGAGAGGCCATACTGGCCACCAGAACTCCAAGTGTGCTGCAGAGCTGCCAACCTCCTCCACTTCTTCTGTGTCCCTCCCCCATTAACACTTTCCTTATTGCTGAGGACCAGAATCCAACTCCAATCGCAATTTACTGCTAGATGAGAGGTCAAACAGGTCAAAAGAACTTCTGCTACTCCCTGTCCCCCCATTTGACAAAAGACCATGCTCACCTGGCCACAAGAAGTCCAGACCCAAACATGGTTAGAGATTTACTGCTCAACCACAAAATACACAGGCCAGAAGACCAGAGAAAAACAGAAACAAAGGAGCAAAATGTTCATCCAAAGACAAATCTAGAGATTGTCACTTAAACCTATAATCATACCAAATCAAGATACCTAGATGCCAATCTAAGAATATAATAATAACAAAAAAAGCAATGTAGAACAGTTATCATACTATAGCAATGCTGTATGAATTTTCCAACACAGATAAAGTTCAACCAACCAATCAATCAATCATAAAAACAACCCTTAGAACCAATTTTATGAAGATGATACAGGCTCTTAAAAAATAAGTGAAGAAGCTCCATAATGAAATTGAAAGAAAGATAAACAAAAAATTGGAGGAACTGAGAACCCTTAAAGAAAGGTAAGAACAACAAGAAAAAAAAAAACTAAAATAAATAAATAAATAAAATTATTCAAGACCTGAAAATGGAAATAGAAGTAATAAATAAAACACAAACTGAGGGAATTTCTGTAAGTGGAAAATATAGGTAAGTGAACAGAAATTACAGATGCAAGCATCACAAATGAGAACAAGATGAAAGAGATAGAGATAGTCTCAAGCTCTGAAGATACAATAGAAGAAATAGAAACAAAGAAAACAATGAATTTAAAATTTTTCTGACACAAAACACCAGGAAACTTAGAACACTATGTAAAAATCAAACCTAAGAATAATAAGAATAGAAGACCAATTCCAACTCAAAGACTCAGAAAATATTTTTAATAAGATCATAGAAAACATACTGAACCTAAGGAAGAAAATGCTTATAAAGGTACAAGAAGAATACAGAACACCAAAAAGATTAGACCAGAAAACAAAGTCCATTTGCCAAATAATAATCAAAATACTAAACAGAGAACAAGGAAATATTAATAAAAGCTGCAAGGGAAGAAGAAGTAATATATAATCGTAGATCTGTTAAAATTATACCTGGCTTCTAATTGGAGCCTCTAAAAGCCAGAAGGGCTTACACAGATACATTGAATATTCCAAGAGACCACAGATGTCAGCACACTCACCTTCAGCAAAAATTTCTATCACCATATTTATAGAAAACAAGACAGTTCATGATAATTGAAATTCAATGTCTATCTACAAATCTAGGCTTACAAAGGATACTAGAAAAAAAACTCTCCAACCCAAGAAGCTTAATATCACCCATAAAGACACAGGAAATTAATATCACAAATCTAAAAAGAAAACACACATTCACAAACACACACACACACACACACAGAAATACAACATTACCAGCACCACCACCACCACCACCAAAAACAATGACAACAAAAGAACCAAAATTTAACAGTTATTTGTCATTGATATTTATCAATATCAGTGGACTCAATTCCCCAATAAAAAGATATGGACTAACAGAATGAATGAAGAAAACACAATCGCTCTTTTGGTTGTCTATAGTAAACATACCTCAAAAGCAAAGATAGACATAACCTCAGCGTGAAGGTTGAAAAAGATTTTCCAAGCAAATACAGCTAAGAAGCAAGGTGATCTAGCCATTCTAATATCTAACAGAGTAGAGGCAAAACTAAAATCAGAGGAGACAAGGAAGGAGACTTCATACTCATCAAAAATTCACAGCATCTATTTCTCAAATCTGAGGGCATCCACGTTTGTAAAAGAAACATTACTAAAACTTAAACCACGCATTGAGAAGCATACATTGTTAGTGAAAGATATCAAAGTTCTACTTTCACCACTGGATATAACATACAGTCAAAAACTAAACAGAGAACTACTGGAGCTCACAGACATTACAAACCAAATGCTCTTAATAAATATCATCTGACCATTTTACCTAAACACAAAATAATAAACCTTTCTTCAACATTATAGAACTTTCTCCAAAGCTGACTGTATACTTTGACACAGAGCAGGTCTCAATAGATACCAGAAAACTGGCACAGTCATGTACATCCTATTACAGCACCACATATTAAAGCTGAATTTCTATAAAATAAGACAAAACAAAAAATAAAAAAACAAAAAAACCTACAAGTTCACGGAAACTGAAAAAAAAAAAAAAAACCTCTACTGAATGATTGAGTAATTCATTGGTCAAGAGAGAAATAAAGACAGAAATTAAAGACTTCCTAAAATCCAATATAAATCTAATATAAATAAATATGAACCATACCCAAACTACGGGATACAATGAAAGTGGGAAAGTTCATAAAACTTAGTGCCTACATAAGAGAGAGAGAGAAAGAGAGAGAGAGAGAGTCTCCAAAAGGAGTAGAAGGGTAGAAGGCAGAAAATTATCAAATAAATAAAATATAAACAAATAGAACAATATAGAAATGAAACAAAAAGTTGGTTCTTTGAGAATATCAGCAGTATAGACAATCCTTTATTCAAGCTAAGTATAAAAGGGAAGGAGAATATTCAAATTAACAAGATCAGAAATGAAAAGAGACATAATGACAGACACTGGGAAAATTCAGAGAATCATTAGGTTATACTTTATAAACATGTACCACACCACAAAAATGTAAAGAAATGAATAATTTTCTTAGTAGATACAAATTAGCTCTTAAATGAAGACCAGGTAAGAAATATAAGAAGATCTGTCACTTTTAGTGAAATAGAAACAATCATATAAAATATCCAAATCAAATGAAGCTCAGGGATAGATAGTATTAATACAGAAATCTACCAGCCTTTCAAGAAAAATTAATGTGAATCTTCCTCAAATTATTCCTCAAAATAGAAACAGAAGGAACTTTGCCAAATTCATTTGATAAGGCCACACTCACTGTGATACCTAAACTGCAAAAAGATTCAACAAAGAAAGAGAATTACAGATGAATTTCCCTCATACCCACCAATGCAAATATATACTCAATAAAATACCTGCAAACAGAATCCAGGAATACATCAAAAACATCATCCACCATGATCGAATAGGCTTCATCCTAGGGATGCAGATGATATGATAGTATATACAAGTGACCCCCAAAATTCTAACAGAAAATTTGTAAGCATCTTCAGAGAAGTTTCTGGAAAAAGGTTAACTTAAAAAATACAAATACAAAATACAAATACAGCATACAAAATGGAATATGAATACAAACACAGTGAGGAAAAATTTCAAGACAACCATATCCTTCACAATAGCCACAAATGGTATGAAATATCTTAGTATAACTGTAATCAAGCAAGTGGAAACCTTATGTGACAAAACGTTTCAGAAAAAATTAAAGAAGATATCAGAAGACATACAAATCTTCTATGGTCATGGATCAGTAGAATTAACATAGTAAAAATGGCCATCAGGCCAAATGCAATTACAGATTCAATGTAATCCTCATCAAAATTCTAACACAAACTGTTACAGACTTTGAAAGACAATATTTAATTTCATATGCGATAAAAACAAAACAAAACAAAACAAAATCTAGGGGAGCTAAAACACACATGAACAGTAAAAGAACATCCAGAGGTATTGCCATCACTAATTTCAAACTATATTATAAATCAATAGCAACAAAAACTACATGCAATTGATAGATAAGAAATCAAAGACCCAGACATAGATCCATATACCTATGGACCACTGACTTTTATTAAGAAGTAGAAATACACATTAGACCAAATACTGGTGCCAGTGTAACTGATGTCTGCATGTTGAAAAATGTAAATAGGTTCATATTAATAACTCCGTACAAAACTCAAGTCCAAGTGGATCAAGACCTCAACATTAAACCAGGCAAAGTAAACTAGATAAAAGAGAAAGTAGAAAATAGCCTAGAACACATAAGCACAGGACACAACTTCCTAAACAGAACATTGATAACCCAGGCACTAAGATCAACAACTGATAAATGGAACCTTATGAATCTAAGAAGTTTATGTAAGGCAAAGACTGCCATCAACAGAACAAAACCACAGCCAAAAGAATGAGAAAATATTTTTACCATCTCCAGGTATGATAGAATGCTAATATGCAAAATATATAGAAAACTCAGAGAATATACATATATGTAAACAAAATAAACAATCCAATTAAAATGGGGTATAGAGATAAACAGAACATTTTCAATAGAGGAAACTAAATTTTCAAGAAGCATTTAATGAAATGTTCAACATACATAGCCCTCAGGGAAATGCAAATCAAAACTTATTTGAGATTCCATCTTCCACCTGTCAGGTGTCTAAGATCAATAACACAAGTGACAGCTCATCCTGGAAAGGATGTGGAGCCAGGGGAATACTCCTCTTTTTTTCTGGTGAGAGTGCAAATATGTACAACTACTATGGAAATCAATATGGCAGTTCTTGAGAATACAGAAAATTGGACAACATCAAGACTCAGCTACACCACTCCTTGGCACATCCAAAGAACTTCCATTCTACAACAACAACACTTGGTTAACTATGCTCCTGGTGACTTTATACATAATCACCAGAAACTGGAAATAACTTAGATGTCAGTCATCAGAAGAATAGATAAAAATGTGCTATATTTACAGAATAAAATATTTATTACTCAGCTGTTAGAAAAAATGGCATCATGAAATAGATGAAACTAGAATAAACCATCCTGAGCAAGACAATCAGACCCAGGAAGACAAACATGGTATGTACTAACTTGTAGCTGGATATTAGCTACTAAGTAATTGGTAATTACACTAAAATCCATAGACCCAAAGAGGCTGCATAACAAGGAGAGCTCTAGGGCGATGCATAGATCTCTCTTGGAATGGCTAATAGAATAGATTTTTCTAGCTGGATTTGAGGCAAATGAGCATGGGAGTAGGAGAGATCAGGCCAGGGGTGGAGGCACAGAAGGAGGAGAGAGAGAGAGTGCAGGGAAACATGACTGGAATGTGGCAGCTTTTAGAGAGTGATGTAAAATCCTAGTGCAGTGGAAACAGCCTCAGACCTATGAGGGTGACCATAGTTTGGACTTGTAGTAAGAGAGGACAAAGAGCCTAAATTGGCTTCTCTCTGTAATCAGGCAAGGTTACCAGTCATGGGGCTGGTATACCAACCCAGTCACAATATCTTCCACCTATACCTGTTCCACCTGAAAGATGTGCTGGAGTAATGGTGGCTGTGAGCTTGTGAGAGTGGGAAACCAACAACTAGACCTCTCTTGCACTCAAGTAAAACTTCCAATGTAGTGAATAGGATACATCTAGTAGAGTTGTTAGCCAAAAAGACACTATGGAAGCCCCCAAACAATCCATGGTATTGCTAAGGCTATTGGTTTTTCTGTAAGAACTAGTGATGAGGTCCTATTGTTAAAGACAACACCTACAAAACTCATAGAACATGGAAAAGTCAAACTTTTGCTTAATATATAGTGTTTATCCCTAATTATAGTATTCATGTTACTGGAATCCACTTTGAATGTTACAAAAGGAGAAATGTAAACACCAACCCAGCTACAAAACCTTTGATCTACAATCAATGGTTACTTGTCTACAATATATGCTGGTCAATAATGGCACAATAATTATAGTAGTAACTAACCATTATCTGATTGGAGGTAAAGCCCACTCCATGACATTGAGCCAATGCCTAATAGTCTTTGGCTGATCAGGAAACTGTGCCTAGATAGGCCTGGGACCTAGAGTGCCTTGCTCAGCCATCAGAAGATAAATGTCTTTCTGTAACAGAAGGAAATACAAAGACATACATGCAGAAAAAGTGCAGAGAAGAGAGACATTGAAACCATGAGTCCTAAATGGGATGTTTCCATCAAATTCCTCCCTTCAGGGTTCAGAAAACTGTGCAAGAGGAGGTAGAAAGGCTGTAAATGCCAGAGGGGAAGGAAGAGAGGAAACAAAATAGGCCTTCCAAACATACCTGAATATATGTACATAAGAACACATAGATAATTCTATGATTTTTGTGGCAGCATGCACAGGGCATGCACAGGATTGCCAACATGAAACAAATTAAATGATAGCTAGAAGGTGTCATTTTTCTTTTAAGGTTGAGTCAGAATTTTCTTTTTCATCTGAGCCTAAAGAGAAGGGGTTTGATGGAAACATCCCATTATCCCATTTAGGAGTGAGGGTTCCAAGGTCTCCTACCTTTACGTTTTCTGGCTAGCTCTGTGTGCACATCTATGTATCTGTCTGTCTTCTCTTTCTGTGTGTTTATATATTAGCATATATAGAGACACAAACATATATGTGTGTGTGTGTATTTGTGTTTTCTTTTTTATGGGATTCCTGTAAATGCTTACATGTGCATGTATCTGTGTCTATTTATGTTTCTTGTGCTTTTTTTTTTGTCCTATTATGGGCTATGTCTTTTTGTTTTCTGTTATTTCATCTTATCTTTTTATTCTCATTATTTCTTGGATTCTTACATGTTTTCAAGCAATGATAGAAAGAGTATGAGTCTGAATTAGAGCTGAGGTATGGAGGAACTAGGAGTAGAGGGAGAGGAAACAATAATCAGAATACATCATATAAAACATAACCAATAAAAGGAAAATACAATTTAAAGCTGTAACATCCATATTTAAAGAATATATATGCCATCTCTCTTTATGGGTCTGAATTACCTCACTCAATTTGACTATTTTCTAGTACCATTCATTTTCCTTCAAATATTATAGTTTCATTTTTCTTAATAACTGAACAATATTGTATTGTGTAAATGCTTCAATTTTATTATTTGTTCAAGAGCTGATAGACATCTAGCCTGTTTCTAATTTCTCCTCATAGTGAATAGAATATAGCAGCAATGCTACAAACCTTGTCACTTAGAGACCTTCTCATAAGATGTGCCATTTGGTGTACTCTTCCCTGGCAGTGCTCCGGTTCCTTCTCTCAGCTTTCCTGAGTGGTTAATTGGTATTCTTAAAAGCACACATACAAGATGGGCAGTGGTGGCACACGCCTTTAATCCCAGCACTTGGGAGGCAGAGGCAGGTGGATTTCTGAGTTCGAGGCCAGCCTGGTCTACAGGGTAAGTTCCAGGACAGCCAGG
>JADRCD010176906.1:14694-27638 GCA_019843815.1 Montemys delectorum
AAAAAAAAAAAAAAAAAAAAAAAAAAAAAAAAAAAAAAAGCACACATACAGGTAGCATATAATCTGAACTCAGCAGATTATGTCTATGAATGGATGTATACAAATATGCATTTACACATATGTATGTAATAACATTTAGTTTAAATGGAGTCCATGATTTTGGATGAGATTAGGGAAAGGTATATGGGAGGGTTGGGAGGGAGGAAAAAAAGGGGAAAAGTTTTTATTAACTTATAGTTTAGTCAATAAAAAAAAATTTTAAAAGGTATACTAGAACAATATTGGCACAAATGCTCTAATGGCATATTGCTACACCCATAGAGAAGATTTAAGCCTTCTCAGAGAAGACTCCTCGCAGTAGTTGGTAAGTAGCGCAGAGCTCTGGACAACGTGAAAAGTGAGGAACTTTAACATACTCATCCATAAAACAGATTTTTCAAAAAATTCAACCCTGTCCCTCAAGTCTTGGGAATCTATGTAGAAGAGGAGGCAGAAAGATCAAAAGAACCAGAAATGGTGGAAAACTCCAAGAAAATAACAGTTTTAGACAAAAGTGATACACATACGAAATGACAGAGACTGTGAGAGCACATACAAGGCCTGTGCAAGTTCACCCAGACAACAATATAGTATTGAGAACAAGAGTAGACACAAAACCTCTCCGTAACCATGAAGTTATTTGGAATGGTACCTGCTGAAAAAAGGAAAATTAGTTTTCTCCAGTGGAGTGTCATTGGGTTTATCAGCTATACTCCAGGACAGGCCCATGACCAGCAGTAGGCCACCAAAAAATGTATTTTAAAAAAAAACACATTTATTTATTCATTTGTTCATTCATTCATTCATTCATTCATTCATTCATTTTATGTATATGAGTACACTGAAGCTGTCTTTAGATACATCGGATCTCACTACAGATGGTTATGAGTCACCATGTGGTTGCTGGGAATTGAACTCAGGACCTCTGGAAGAGCAGTCAGTGCTTTTAAGCACTGAGCCACCTCTCCAGCCCAAAATGTAGATTTCTTGTTTTGTTGTTGTTGCTTTGATTGTATGTGTACATCGGATCTCACTACAGATGGTTATGAGTCACCATGTGGTTGCTGGGATTTGAACTCAGGACATCTGGAAGAGCAGTCAGTGCTCTTAACCACTGAGCCACCTCTCCAGCCCAAAAAGTAGATTTCTTGTTTTGTTGTTGTTGCTTTGATTGTATGTGTATGTGAGTGTGTGTGTGTGTGTGTGTGTGTAATTTTTGCTTTGTTTTGGTATTTTTTTGCTGTATTGATTTTCTTTCCTTTTTGAGGGGTTGTTTACCCGTTTATTAGTATGTTTGGGTTTTCATGTTTGATTTTTATTGGTTTTAGTTTTCTGAATTTTTGGCTAAGAGAGTTATGTTGTTTCACTGGTAGGAAGGAGGCAGGAAGGCTCTGGGAGATATTAAGGAAGGGAAACAATATGTTCAAAATATAATATATGTAAAAAAGTTTTTAAACCACAAATACTTTTACTGGAGGCAATTTTATTTTCTTTGAAAATACTTTTGCAAACATGAATAAAATAATGTAATGATGATTAAGTTGCTGCTCTTCCCATGCATGCCAAAAGCTTTCTATAATCAACTGGCGACTAATCTGAAAGCAGGCCTGCTAGTTTATTACAGGTCCCACTGTCTCCTGTCTCTTACTCATTCCTCTAGTCCATTATCTATAAGGAAAACTGTGTAATTAGACTTATTGCGTCAATTGTGTGATTGATAGTGAAAAAACTGATTCTATTGCTAGAACATACCTGACAAATTAAAACATAGGGCTATAAGATATTGTTGAAATTAACACTCTTAATGAAAGATATGTATGAGAACTTTTTAGTGTTTAGCACTGCGATATCTGTGAGATATGCCACACTTTCCTTAAAACCTCTTATAATCACAATAATTTTACATATATCCTGATACTCAGAATTTTATGTCATTGTTCTTTGTTACATAATGTTTTAAGAATTTAGGATGCTTTTCTTCTAATTGCTTAGTACATCTTTCTATAATCAATTCTTATCACTAACATGGCATATTTGAAAAGTCTTTCTTAGTACATATTTATTATGCCCACAGATGCAATAGTGAAATGACTGTTATAGGGTAACTAACTACCTTCTATTAGATTTGAGGCTGCTCCACAGGCTAGGGTTTTATGGTCTGTACTGCAACTGTGGTCAAAAGCCCATGGCTGGGGAGGTTATAGGCTCTAGGGTAGCTCCTGCTATTGTTACTTTGTGAAATGGTCCAGATGCCAAATTACCTTCTAAATATTTATGTTTATGTACATAGGCTTGGAATAATCTTGATTTTTGTACAGAGAAATTTCTTTCACAGTGATCAGTACTCAGCAGAGAGAAGCAAAACTTTTTCAAGTACAGAGAATAGCAGATTAATTTCTGAGCCTTTAAACTGATATTAAACTGAGCCATCAACCCTTCACCCAAACAAAGTTCAGAGACTAGGACAGAGGACAGAGCAGAGGCTGCGAGAACAGAACATGGAGAAGACGACTTTGACATTCTCTCTTATAGGAGCTGTCGCTATTGCGATCAAGGTCTCACCACAACTACGGTTATCTCAATAAGACAAGTACAAATTCCAAACAGGCACAATCCTGGCATAGGTGGTAGGTAGATGGTCTCCAGGCTCCACCTGTTACTTGAAAACAACCAACAGTAGCAAATTCATTCAACACAAAAACCATCTCAACTCAATGAAGAATAGCTACAGTGAAAAACAAACGAACAAACAAAAAGCAAACCATAAATATTGTCAAGGATGTGAAAGGAGAGAATCACTAACTTTGCTGTTGGAGGTGTAAGTGTTCAGAAGCACACACTCTGGAGTACCATACGGATTCTCCATAAGAAAACAAAAACGGAACAAAAGAATATCACATAGTAATTTCAATATCAAGTAAATACTGAAAACGTGAGGATAAACTGTGCCAAGAAAATATTTGCGTGCCCATGCCCATTGTATCACTATTATTAACCACCAAAACATAGGATGACCTGAGGGAGTCACTGATGAATGAATGGATAAAATAGAGGTAGCACATGGATCCAATAAAAGATTAATCAGTCACGAAAAGGAAACCTTGTCACTTATGGTAATGTGGGCAGATCTTAGAGGACATAACAAAGTAAACCAGGAACAGAAAAACGCACACTACGCCTAAGAGCAGAAGAGACTAGAGACAGAAGAGATGTGATGCTGATATGGAGGGGTGGTGTGGAGAAACTAGGAATAGAGGGAGGGAAAACTGTAATCAGAATATATTGTGGTCCCACCAGAGGTTAAAAGGGTACGGAAAGAGAGGTTCAGAGACAATCATGCAGTTCGTTAGGAAACCTGAGCATTAATGCTCTATAGCACAATACATGAAATAATTTATAAGACATTCTCAAGTACTTTATTTAAGAAACTAAGAGAAATTAAGCTTCCCAATCAAAAGAAATAATAAATGTTCATTTAAAAGAAAAATGCCAAGTTCTCTAATGTAATCACTATTATAAATTTATATTAAATGAGCACACTTTGTGTCAAGAAAACATAAAATTATTAAGCACTAATTAAATGAGATAAAAGATACTAGTATTATAAGAATCAATTGGGCAGATGTGTACAGGAGCCCAAGGCACACAGAAGGTAAAAACTAAGCATAAGAAAAATTGCTTTTATTTGATCCTTGTAGCACACTGGCCCTTGTTATAAGCATTTTAACAGAATCCACTGAGGGATTCTTCTAACAACTGTAGAAAATGGGAAAGATGTCTGACTCTTATCAGACTTTGTACTATAGATGAAGTAACTAGATCAGAGGATTCTGTAATTTTTTAAAGGGCAACTGGGAATCAAGTCTCAGAGATTGTGTCTTAATACTACACAAGTTCTAGATATAACAGCATTAAAATACAATAAATACATATAATGTGCTTTTAAAAGACACAGCATACTTCTTTCTCCGTCTCCACAGACACACTGCGAATCAAACACAGGGCCTTATGCATGCTAAGCACATGTGCAGCTGCTGGATAGATTCCATAGTTTCTACATTAGTAAGATTACATTAAGTATACAGCTTTAAAATAATATACTCATTTACTTACAGTTTACAAAGGACTTTATTTAGAGGTTTTATAGTTATATATTTTGATTCACAGGTATACATTTCAAAATTTTATTCTCAGAAAGATTGCTCAGTGACAATTTTCCCATTTCCAATGAAGAATGGGAATAGGCCTCTAAGTGAAACTCATTTACAGAAATACCCTGTTTGTGAGCATCGTGCACAGCCCTCACCTGATTATCTTTTAGCAATCCTGCTGAATTGTTTCACAATACTTTTACTTAATCCCTAATGAGACTGACATAATAGTCTGCAAAGTGTTGCAGTTTTGTATAGCTCTTTTACTTAATGAGGTATCATGGGTTTGCTAAATGAACGCATCAATAAAACAAGGTCTATTTCTCTATGTGTTGGTAGAGAAATAGTTCACCTCCCTTATTACTGAATTTCACAAGTACGTTTTACATATCATAGCTTCCAACAATGAGAGAAGCCTAGTGTCTGTCGACGTGATCTATGTTTCAAGTAAAACAAGATAGATACATCCATCTTTTGGGATCTGTTTTGCTAAAAGAATCATAAACAGATGCATTTCTGCTTCTATTAGATTTAAGCAGAATAAAGGGGGGCACCATTGCTCTTTTTCTGATTTAATTCATTGTGGCTGAGAAACTCTGCTAGCTGCGCTGTTCTTGCAGTTTTAGTAGACAGAGTGCTTGTGATTTATTAGCTTTCAGATAGGAGCTCTGCTGTGCTGTTGCGATCTTTGGCTTACACAGCACCTGCGCAGGCCTCTGTGATACACTTTATTCATTATTTATGCAGCATTAAGGGATAAATAGAAGGCAAACTGGTTCAGAGGTCACCTGGACGTTTGGCTTCTGAGGTCTCTGGTAATATTCATTCTGATTTCCTTAAAAATAGGGCAGTCCTATCAGCTAAAATGTAATGGGAAATGTCACCGCCTGTGTAAAGTAGAGGACCTAAATGAAGAGGGACTTACTTAGGATATGGCACCCCTGTTCATCTTACTCATCTTCTTGAGGTGGGTCTCTGTCTGTGGGCACACACAGCTGGTGTCATCAATCCCCAGGAAGGACACCAAGAGACAGGGCTTCTGCCAAGTTGAACTTGACCATTTGTTATCATTAGAGAGCTGTTTGTAAAAAAACAGAATTTTCTTCTTAGCTGACAGTGCACAAATCCGAAGAACTAAATAATCTAGGACCAGAACGGAATCTTGGCCTCATCCATCATTTTAGGGGTAAAGCTTCTGTTCTCAGTAGCACAAGGGAGATATGCATCACACCTCCAACATTTTCTGCACACCTGTGATAGGAGACAGATGCTTAGAAAAGTCAGTCAATGTGGAACTTACTATTCATAATCGTTTTCTATTTTAAAAGTGAGAACATTGTTGGAGCTGTTATGAAAAAAATAACGTCACGTTTTATGAATGAATAAACCTCTTTGTATCCTGAGAAGTCAATTAAGTAATTTGAAATTGTATATTTTTGTCTGATTTATGCAGAGATGTCAGTTGTGATGTTTAGATAGTCTCATTGTAAAAGTATTCTGATTTCTCCTTTGATCCCCTAATCCTACATGAGTTCCTATGGACTCAACTCGAACTTTAGGCTGCTTCCTAGTTAAGGAAAACATAGAGGGTCTTTCATGTCCCACCTTTTGCCTTGCCTTGCTTTGCCTACTTCCAGTGCTTTAACAACTATCCTTGATTCTCTCTGCCTGCACCACCAGCCTGGTGCTTGACCCTGTCTTCTGCTACCAGGTGGTTTGTTTCTGGTCTTCTAGCATATTCCTGATTTTACTGTTGGCTCTATGGAGCCCTTCTGTAAAGCAGCCAAAGGCATTCCTGGGCAAACGGAGCCACAATGAGTCACTTCTGTGGGTAGAACTACATTTGTCTTCTCATTCCAGTCACAAATCATTCTTAGCCCCTGCCAGGCTCCATGAGTCAGTATAACCTGGCATGTGCCGACATCCTAGGCTGTCCTGCCTCAGAAATGTTCCATGATGGCTGCTGTTAGAACATGTGATAAGTTATAAAGGTGTGGGAGGCTTGGAGTGAGATTCCTTAAGCATCAGAATTGTAAGAACGTCCATACTGCAGCCATCACAGGAAGTGACTCCTTATTTTTTTTTTTTTTTTCAGCCCTGGGTCAAGATTTATCTTGTTGTAACGTGTGACTTGAGGGTGTCAAGTTATTGTACACTTTAGTCTGGTCCATATGGAAGGCTCAAAGATAGTTTTCCCCATCTGCTACAAACAGTTATTTACAAACTTAGTTTAAAGCAAGCCTTAACGTGAGATTAACTTAGGTCCTATTTTCTCAAGTGATCCTCTTCATGGAAATTTCTGACTTCTGATTTCAGGAAAGAAAAGAAGAATCCTAGTATAAACCAAAATAAGTACATGTGTATGCATATTATTATTGTTGTTGTTGTTGTTATATTGGAAACCAATGGTGAGTTAAGATGCATTAACTTTACTTACATAGATGTTATAGAAAGGACTGTGGAACATCTTGCTGAACATCTTTTAAATTCTGCTAAAATGTCACGTCTCCTGATACATCTTCACATATGTCACTTCTGCACTTTTGGGGCTGGCACATCATAAGCTGAATGCACATCTTGTACTATTTTTAAGATCCAAGTGTCAGATTGTCACCTTGGTTCACAGTAGATGTGGTAACATGGGCGGCTGGATTAGCTATCTTTCTCACCACTATGACAAATACCTGATAGAGGCAATTGTATGTTGCTTTTGGTTCACAGTTTACAGGGGTCAGTCCATCACTGAGATGGCATAACATGAGGCGTGGTCTAAGGGTGCAGGGGCTTACATTGCAGCATGTTCCCACAGCGGAGAACATTTAGTGTTGAAATCTTTGTTGTTTGTCCATAGTGATTTAAATCACACAGCTAGGACTTAATATGTAGGCTCTTTCATAGACGCACTAGCATCTGGGAGCCAAGTGATCAAACACATGAGACTGTGGGCAGAGTTTTGCCATTACGTATCTCATTTGAGTCTGTCAGCAGGCATTAGGATCTCGTGTCTCTGTCACATTTGGTAAGAAATTTAAATTGGTTTATTTGTTCATTAGTGTTAGATCAACTTGACACAGCTATAGTTATATGAGAGATAGGAGCCTGAAATGAGAAAATGCCTATATAAGATCGGGCTGTAGGCAAGACTCTAGAGTGTTTTCTTTATTAGTCACTGATGGGGAGGCCCCAGCCCCTTAACGGTGATACTACTCTGGCCAGTGGTCCTGTGACAATGTAGGCTGATCCAGCCACAAGGAGCAAGCCAGTAAGCAGTGCTATTTATTCTTCAGACTCTGCCTCTGCTCCTCTGTCCAGGTTCCTGTCCTACTCGTTTTCAATTATAAACTTTTATATGGCAGTGTGAGTGAAATATACTCTTTACTCTGCAAGTTGCTTTTGGACCTAGTGTTTCACTGCAGCAATTGTAACCCTAATTAAAACAATTTATTTGTGGAAAATACTTTTAAAAAGATGTCTGGTATGCTAGTCTCTGGATGAATTTTTATTTTAGTAGCTTTAAAGTACACATGTTTTGGTATATAATTAACTATGGGACGTTCCTAGGTTTCTCTTCTCTGTGCTTATGAATATCTTGAAAAGTTTCTTTGATAATTACATCTATAGATCATATCATCTGGTTGTGTGAAGTGAATTTTTATCTTGAGTTGCCTGTCTTCAACAAAACTATTCAGTAATCACCATGTGGAAATAATTAAGAATATGCATTTTCTAAGAGAATATCCTGACATGGATTCGTATGAGAAACACTAGCTAATACATCAGTCATTCTACTAACAGGTGACATTGAGTTCTCATTTCACGAAGTCTGCCGCTGTCTGCAGCAGTTAGCCAGCATGAGGACTTCATAAATCCAAGTATTTGTGATGACTCAGGAGTCAGGATTCTCAGCTCCACTTCATTTATACTCTCCTTGTTCTCCTTTTCCTTCTCCTACTACTCATCCTTCTATTTTTTATTTTTTATTTTATTTTATTTTATTTTTGTTTTTCGAGCAGGCTTTCTCTGTGTAGCCCTGGCTGTCCTGGAACTCACTCTGTAGACCAGGCTGGCCTCGAACTCAGAAATCCACCTGCCTCTGCCTCCCAAGTGCTGGGATTAAAAGTGTGCACCACCACTGCCCAGCTTATCCTTCTATTTTTTTCTTCCCTTACATCTTTTTTCTTTTCCTTTTCTTTCTTGTTCTGTTTGATCTTTAGCTAGGCCAACCACAGAACAATGAAAAATTTATAAAATGCTTTCCTACCTCCCTGCTGGGATAGATCCAGCACTTTAGGAATACCTCTGCTATCAATGACTATAGGCTACCCAGCTTCAGTTATAGGTTACCTTTGTGTTTATTTACAAAACACTTTATAGTCATTCCGTTGAACACTGTAGGAGGTATGGATACAATGTCCTAAAAATAACAACCCAGAGTACATGACATTTTTCCAAGGTAAAAGGTTCATCTTACAAAGTCAACTTTTGTGTTCTGCTGTTGTCAAAGGAATGTATAAGAATTAATTAAAAAAAAAAAAACTACATTAGATGAAGTAAAGATAGGCTTGGGCAAAGCAGTTAGATACAATTCTTCAAGACAGACAGAAAGCATATCTTATGTTGCTGAAGTTTAGGGAGAACATCTCCTACAATAGCAGGACTTGTACTTGAGCTACACACTGCTGTATAGTATATACTCCTGACTCAGTTTCTAGGTGTTGAATTTGTTCTCACAGAGTTGAAAAGATAAATTTAATCACACTGTCATGTTATCCTAAAGGTAACACAGGCGGGTGATTTAAAGGTGACGACCCATGTGGACAAACAGTGTGAAGAGGATATGCATCCTCTGCTGGGCAGATGGGCAGATGGAAACATCCAGGGCATAATCTGCGGGAAGGAGAGGCCGCTGCCCTAGTTCACAGCATCATTTATCCTTGTGGCCATATAGAGAGAACAAGGCACATTTATTTTCAGAAATTGGTAACTAGCCCCGTTACTGCCTCAGCAGGGAACCTGGAAAAGCTGCCCAGGTCAGAAATCGTCTAAATACTCTTAAACTCATTTCACCAATTCAAATGTAAATAGAGGAGACAGGAAGAGAGGAGGGCAAGAACTAATCAATGGCTTAAGAAGTTGAACTCCTGTGGTGATGTACGCAGGTTTCCTGGAAATGGTGCGGTGCAAAGTATCTGTAGTGATGAAAAGCCCCAGTGGTAATACAAAACAGAGAGGCAGCCTGCTCCCTGGGGACTTGTTGGAGCAAAACCACCTAATCAGATCTTGTAAGGAGGCTGTTGCTGTGGAGTCCAGTCAGTTGGCAGCCCCGTTAGGCTCCACGTTGCTTTTCCACACACATCATTATTCATCATCCCCTTAAGTCCTTTTAATTGCTCTGAGCAAGGATTTTGTTATCCACTTAGCAATGGGGACCAAACTCATCAATACTCAATTTAAGCAAAGCACTCATAAAGACAGCAGTGAAATCTCTGCTCTACCGCTTTTCTGACTATCAGGACGGTTTAGCTTCTAAAGTTAGGCCTTCCCCTTCAGGTCTGTGCAGCTCTTCCAATCCACAGGACTCCTAACCAGCTATACTCAAGTCTGGAAAGTCCTATTGCTTTTGTTCTGATTTCTAAAGAAAATTGCTACCCTCTATTTCTGTAGGACTTTCAAATTATTTCAACCCACTGAATCATGATACTGTGAAAATATGTGCAAGGCATGGATCATGGCTTGCTGAATCCATTCAAATTTTATTTGACAGGGAACTCATCATGCATTTGCTAAAAATTAAAATTAGAAGAGAAATAGATTTTTAGTATGTGTATTTAGCATTTATTTAGAATAATTCAATAATATTACCCAGTGATATAATAGAAACAAAATAAATTAGTTAAAATTCAAATAATATTAGTTTTCATTTCTAGGAATATCATGTATATGGTATTAGTAATCTCATACTTAAAAGCAATAGGTAAATAAATACTGAGTTTGGTGGCCTGCATGGACGTGACATCCTGTCACTTGAGAGGCAGAATTACTGTGAGGCTGAAGATAATCAGGATTGCTCATTGAGTTCTAAGCTATCCAATCTGACATGTCAATTTTCTGATATTCAACAAAATTTTCATAATTTAATTTCTGCACTATAATTAATAAAATTTTAAAATATTAAAATCTATTATTTCTACAAAATGGTAGAAAATGAAATCAAAGTTTGAAAAGAATACTTTATATTTGAAATAAATTTTATTACAAAAAAATTGCAAAAAAATAAAAACCCTGCATATCTAAATAAACCAAACCCAAAGTCTATACAAATTAATACACTTAAATACACTTAGAATTTAAGTTAAAAATGGAAACTCTGAAGCTTCACATTAAATTTTAGGCTTTCATTATCAGAAAATATTTTATACACTTATATACAATAATAAAATATTCCAAATCAATGATACATTTAGAATTAGAAAGACAAATTATCTTCTTTCATAATGTGTTTCTATTTCCTTATCCCTTTATATTTAGCTTTTCTTATTCTCTTTTTTTCATGTTTAACACTATTAAACATACATGTATGTGTGTGGTGTGTGTGTGTGTGTGTGTGTGTGTGTGTATTCACTTACATATGTACTGCCTGTGAAAGAAATAAATGGGTATATATGTATATATATTTTTATATATATGCAATGCACATGCATATGAACACACACATATATACATACATATATATATACATATACATATATATACATATATAGTCACACAATCTCAGAAAGAAATATTTTGCATTATGTGAGGTAAAGTCTTGAAATATTATTTGAATCCATGATTATTTCTGATGTTAAATTATTGTGTTGTTTCTCAAAACTTCATAATTCACATTCTTGCTTGAACTAAGCCAATAAGGTACAATAGAAATGTTAACAGCACCAAATCATAAATCTGAAGCATGTTAAGCCTTCCTTTTGTAGCTGATAATATTTTCAATATTTTTATACCTTTTATTTTTACCACAGGATGTAGAAGGAAGGGTGAACAGGTTTGAAGAATTTGTAAATTAGAACATTTAATTTTAGCTTTACACATTTGTATTTGTGACTTTTAGTGAATCTTTTTATAGCCATGTAACCATTCAATTTTTCTAAGGAAATTATTATCTAGTATATAGAAATAATGTTATTATTTTAAGATTTTATTTTATTTCAGTTTTATTTTTATTAGATATTTTCTTTATTTACATGTCATATTTTCCAGTTTCCCCTCCCCCCCCCCCAAAAAAAAAACCATAAACAACAACAAGAACAAACCCCTGTTCCCTCCCGACTTCCTCTGCTCACCACACCAACCTCTGCAGCTTACTGGCCCTGGCATTCCCCTACACTGGGGCACAGAACCTTCACAGGGCCAAGGTCCTCTCCTCCCATTGATGACCAAATTGACTGTCCTCTACTATACATATGCTGCCTGAGCAATCAGTCCCACCATGTGTACTACTTGGTTGGTGGTTTAGTCCTGGGTACTAGTTAATTCATATTGTTGTTCGTCCAAGGAGTTGCAAACCCTTCAGCTCTGTCGGTTCTTTCTCTAGCTCCTTCATTTGGGGAACCTGTATTCAGTTCAATGGATGGATGTGAGCCTGTACTACTGTATTAATCGGGTATTGTCAGAACCTCTTGGGAGACAGCTATATCAGGCTAGATTGTCCTTCCTTGAGTCTCTGCTCCATAGTTAGTCTCTACAACTCCTTCCACGGGAATTTTGTTCCCCCTTTTAAGAAGGAATGAAGTGTCCACCTTTTGGTCTGCCTTCTTCTTGAGTTTCTTGTGGTTTGTGGATTGTACTTCATGTATTTCAAACTTCTGGGTTAATAACCACTTATCAGAGAGTGCATACCATGTATGTTCTTTTGTGATTGGGTTACCTCACTCAGGGTGAAATTCTCCAGATCCATCCATCCATATCCCTAAGAATTTCATAAATTCATTGTTTTTTATAACTGAGTAGTACTCCATTGTGTAGATGTACCAAAATTTCTGTATCCATTCCTCTGTTGAGGGACATCTGGGTTGTTTCCAGTTTCTGGCAATTATAAATAAGGCTGCTATGAACATGGTAGAGCATGTGTTCTTATTACATGTTGGAGCATCTTCTGGGTATATGCCCAGGAGTGGTATAGCTGGGTCCTCTGATAGAACTATGCCCAATTTCTGGAGGAACCACCAAATTGATTTCCAGAGTGGTTGTACCAGCTTACAATCCCACCAGCAATGATGGAGTGTTCCTCTTTCTCCACAACCTCTCCAGCATCTGTTGTCACCTGAGTTTTTTATCTTAGCCATTCTGACTGGTGTGAGGTGGAATCTCAGAGTTGTTTTGATTTACATTTCCCTGATGACTAAGGATGTTGAACATTACTTTAGTTGCTTCTCAGCCATTCAGAATTCATCAGTTGAGAATTCTTTGTCTAGCTCTGTACCCCATTTTTTAATAGGGTTATTTGGTTCTCTGGAGTCTAACTTCTTGAGTGCTTTGTATTCATTGGATATTAGCCCTCTCTCAGATATAGGAGTGGTAAAGATCTTTTCCCAATTTATTTGTTGCCTTTTTGTCCTATTGCCAGTGTCTTTTGCCTTATAGAAGCTTTGCAAATTTATGAGGTCCCATTTGTCAATTCTTGATCTTAGAGCATAAGCTACTGGTGTTCTGTTCAGGAAATTTTTTCCTGTGTCTATGTGCTCAAAGCTCTTCCCC